>JAPDSC010084567.1:0-22218 GCA_026290005.1 Latrodectus geometricus | reverse complement strand
TATATATATATATATATATATATATATATATATATATATATATATAAGTAAACTCTGAATTAGTTGACCAAAGTCATTTTTGATTGTAAAGTTTAGAAAAATGAACTTGTTACATATGAGATGTGTAGCTGTTGATAATTTTTATTTATTTGTACTTTAGCTGCAAATATAATGAATGCTGTATTTAACAATTAAGTTTACTAATGGGTCATCAATCAGCAACTATGCTGTCATATTTTCAATATTTATAATTATATATTATTTCTTTTGGTTTTGCATATAAATTTACTTCCTATTTCAAAGTTAATTTTTTCTTTAATTTTTTTATTTATATGCAGGTATATATAGTACCTTTATTTTTGAAAAAACATTTGAGTCTGCTAATACAATTGCACATTCTGCTAGATTACGGGTGAAAAGCAATTTTTAGCAATTGTTAAACCAATGATATCTCCATTTTTTGGAAAGGGAAAATTTATTTCTTTTTGAAAATAGGTTATTTTTAAAAGGACGATAGCACTTGTTAAAAATAAATTTTAACTTTGTAAGAAATTTTAAATTGAATGATTAAATGAGATATCTTCCTTATTCTAATTACTTATAAATATATTGTTGATTAATATTTTTTTTAAAATGTAACCCTTATTTAATGATAGAAAATATCATCAGTTCCATGAGAACTTTAAAATAAAAATTGTATTATTATAATAACACATTGTTGAGCTGAAAAAACAATGATTATTAAAATGGAGGTGTTCTGCATTTATTTTGCACCTTTAGAATAACAAAACTATTTTGATGAATGAGGTAAGAGGTAAAAACACTTACCTCATTTATCAAAATAGTTTTGTTATTCTAAGGTGCAAAATTTATCAGTTAATTTAAAGTATGTAGTTATTTCTTTATAAAAAGTGGAAAATGTCAATTAAAGTTTTTTTTCTTTGCTTAAATTAAAAACTTTGAGAAAATTATAAGTGTCCTTGTGATGTTTTGCTTATATTTCTGATTTCTAGTATCTTTCAAATAATGGTACAAAATGCAACAATGCAGAGGTGCCACATATCTGACAAGCTCAAGAAGAAGATCTCTCATATAACTTCGAGAAACTATAAAGAAATTGTAATTTTCAATACCTCGGAGATGAAGTTGTGTTTTGAACATGTTAGAAAATGAGATTGAAGTGTTGATCACACAGTCTTTAAAAAGAAGCATTTTTACCATCATATGTAAACTGTCTAGATTTGTTGCTTTAGTAATTATCTAGACAGTTTACATATGTTCCATTGAAACTGATATATAATTTTTTATGGTGATCATAGAGTTTACTTTAATTGTACATGATGGTGGCATTAGCCATAAAGTGAATGTAAAGCAACAAACAAATCAAACTTTGATAATGATCATGTTTTTATTGGTTTCAATCCATTACTTACTTGTAGTTAAAGTAACTGTTTGCATTTAACTATTTGCCTGATCAAATGACATTTGTTCTATTTTCAATTATTCTTTGTTATGATTTTTCGGTATGTGATATGTGAGGACAACAGAATGTACTGATACATGTTACAATTAATATATCCCACTGCCATCTTTAAATTCTCATAGAATAATTTTTGTAAATCAATTTTTAACATATCAGTGTCATCATAGAAATACTTGTGACAAATTGAAATTTTTTAATATCAAATACAATTTTCAGATTTAGCCTGAATTGGGCGTTTAAGAAACTACCTAGTTCACTAAGTTTGTTATCTTACCTTTGGATTGATTTGAGGGTCCATTTGCTATATTTTGAGCAGAAACCCCTTTTTGGATTTCAGTAGACTTTTTATGCCATCATTAGGTTTTTACTGCATCGGCATTAGAAATGACTTAAAACTTTTAGAATCATGATTTTTCATATTCACATTTTTATGCACTAAATTATTCTTTTAATCCTCTCAGATAGCTTACATCTTGTAAGTAAACAAAGATGTTACAATCCTCAGAGGCTCTAGTGATCTGTCTCCTTTTGTTTCTCCTCTCATCTTCTCTTTTTTTTCTTTTCATTTTCTCCCACATTGTAGTTGCCTTGTAAAAGAAAGAGGGCTTCCTTTGATATTTGCTTCTCTTGGGGATTAAATCACCCACCTGCTTGCCATGTGTAAAAATCTATGTCCTTGAAAAAGAAGATCCTCATAATCGAAAGACCAAAGCATTATTTTAGCCTTTGCTTTAGTTAAGTAGGTGGTGTGTTGTCTTCAGCGCATCAATTGACTTCCATGGATCAAGCAATCACACACCTGGCAGATGATTTGATAAGCATGAAACCCACTTCATAGATGTATCAAAAGTGTATAGGCTTTGGCTAGCATTGGTGCAGTTATCCTGAATCCCCTATAGTGGTGAGAATTCTAAAATAAACAATTCCAAACTTTAATTTTCTTTTGAAGTTTGGAACTACAAATGGCATGTGATCAAAAATATTTCTCTATTAACCCTTTGACGGTTATGAAAATGAGCAGTTTCCGTTTACTTAATTTGCGCAGCATTAGGAGTAAACAGTAGTCGAAAGTGTCAGTTGTTTTCCCCCGCCGTTCTTCCGAAAATGTCACCTTTCTCTGGCAATGCCGTATTAGCTCGCCTCGCGCATTTTAAAAATGTCTTAAAGTATTTTTAGTACATAAATAACAGTTTTTACGTACTTTAAAATAATTATTAAACAGTAAATTATAAATGATTATAACCAATTATATAAATAATAATAGTTAATTATAAATATAAGACAAATATTAAATTGAAAGGACTAAATAAAAACAACTAAAACTTTATGAAGCACAATTACCTAAAAATATTTTTGTGTGTGATTCTTCATCAGACTTAAAACTTGATAAGCTTTCTGTATCATAATCATCATTATAACTATCTAACTTTCACTTTTGAGCCATTTTACTGTACAAACACCCTAAAAACCACGCCAAAATACGTACAAAATGAACAAGGTCAAAAACAAAAAATCCACCTTCATTATGCAAAGAAATTTATGGAATTCGTACTGCCATCTGTAGACAGTGAAACTAACTAAATTTCGCGAATAGCATTCGTTTGAAACACAATCAGTGCAGAATAATAATGGCGAACGAAGTCAGCTCGTCAGCGTGCATTGGGGGAAAATTTCACAATGCGAGTAGTGTTTGTTACTAACCATTTCAGTCAAAATCTTGCTCCCGAGCGGAACTCGTTTGCGCGCATTATGAAGCACGATTCGATTGCGAGCTGAACTCGTTCATAACCGTCAAAGGGTTAAAAGAATGAAGAAAAATTTTTCTAATGTTTCTTTGTTCTTAATTAGAGTACACTTAGGAATGTGAAAAATGTTTGCAAGATAAAAATTATAGATATCTTGATTGAAGTATTATCTGCAAAAAAACAAGAAATTTTTGGTAATATTGATGCTTCTGTATCTGCTCATAGTATGTTAAAATTTACATAAGAAGAAAATTTTTTCTAATATTGTTTAATGCTTCAGTGAGAAGAAATTTTGGAAAGTGACTAGAAAGTGCTGTGTACAACACATTAAAATCAGGAGGGGGGCAAGAGTATAAAGCTCACCTAATGCTCACATTTGTAATCCTACATTATCATATATTTGATCTAGTTTTCTAACTTTTAATGTTTTACAAAACTCATTATGTTGCTTTAAATGTTAATGTTTTTGGATATGTTTTGGACTTCTTGTTTGGGAACTTTGACCTGTGCTCAAATTGAATATCAATTTTAAAAAAAAGTACATCAATGGTGGTAAGAAAATGTGCATCCTTTTTACTTCCCTAAAATGGATGAGAAAGAAATTACAACTATAAAAATAAAACAACATTCATCTTAACCTAAAGTAAAACATGATGTGTTATCCCTCAGCAAGATATTAGTTATTTATAAGTTTCTAAAAAATCATGAAATTCTGTAGTATCCAAGCAAATTATTTTAGTCTTCTAAATACAAAATTATTCTTAGATATTTCTAAACATAGCTTACCTTTTCTATAATGAAAATCTCCAAAGTTTTGCATAATCAAAGTTCCCAAGATCTCAGAAATCAAAGCATGTAAAGAAAGGAAAATCACCTTTTTCAAGTAAAAAACTCTAGTTTTCTTTGAAACTTAATTTAAAATATAATAAACATAGATTCTTTAGACAATAAAATACTCCTCAATAAAGGTTCATCTGATTCCCCGCTAGATTGCTGCTTTAGTTTTGCTTGTTGATATATTTCATTTCTTGGAACTATTCTCTCTCATGTAGAAGATATTAAAATAATAATTGGCCTATGTAAATTAGTATGTTTTACTATTCAAAAAACATTCTTGAAAGTTCAAGTGTTGTTTTAAATTGCTTGATTATAACTTGTTGTTTTAAAGTGCTGGGAAAAAGATGTTGATCACACAATACAGTATCTAGAGATGTTTGCATTGTTTTTTTTTATTATTATTATTTTTATTTATTTATTTTTTATCTTGTGATTTTCTTAGCTCTGTACAGTTCCTTAAGACATCACTACAAACTGTTGGAGTGTGCATGCATTCAACTCTCATTACTGTTTGTAGCTTTTATTTTCCATCTCAAGCTGTCATCTATGTAAGAGTGTTGAACAATTTATTGAATCAGCTACCCACACCCTTTAAAGTGCTTGATAATTTAATGGCCCTAATACTTTATGGTATAGGGATAATATGAATTCTCATTGTTACATAATTAAATAGTTTATTCCTCTTGAATTCCACAAAAATAATTCTCCACTTGTCATGAAAAAGTTCCTTCTAATTTAATTTGTCCATTTGTTCCCCATCAATTCTATCTTTGTTTGAATTATTATGTTAAAAATGATTTGTATAATAGTGATCATTTTCCTCTAATTATAACTCTTAACTAGTGTAAGTAGACCACCAGTCTTCCATTCTTTTTACTCTTACCATTGAACAAATTGGGCACAGTTCACTCAAATAGTGGTTATTACTGACAGTATGTTGTTAAAAGGAAAAATATTGTTGATGCTGATGCAATTTTCAACAATGCCAAAACATGATTTCAGAATGCTCCTTCGTTTTCTGTAAGTGTCTTAAACTATGGAGGAACAATGAATGCCAAGTGTCATACTATAGTAAAAGGCTGTGCTCCATTTTTTGTGGATTTTCCACCATAGAAAATCTTATGACTTTCCCAAACGTAAAACCTTTGCTACTCAAGTGTGATGGAGTCGTAAAAAATAATGTTGGATAAGATATGTTCTTCCATCACGTTATTAACTTGCAACAAAGAATTGGGGAAGAAAGTTAAAATAGCCTGTAGTTTATATTAGAATTTTTCTGTCCTAATATGAACAGGAGCTGTCATACTCTTCTTAATATGATATTGCCCAACTTTTGGTGAAATATTTGTAAGAAATTTTGTTGTCCAGCATCTAATAACTCTAAATTTCTGATGACTAAAGAGCAAAATGAAAATAAACCTATAAGGTATCATGAAAAATGTGTACACCCATATAACTTCTTGATACTTTGTATAATTTATCAATACTGAAACTGCAAAGAGCACCATCTCAAACTAAAAATACTTGTCCAAGACCATATAGTATCTTATATAATGCGCTTTATCATCATAGCCATAATTCTTAAAAAAAAAAAAAAAAAAAAAAAAAAAACATTTTTATACTGTTTAATGGAATATGAAATGAGCATGTCTATATGTCTATCCCAGTCCCTAGAGTTAAACAATAGTTATTTCAATATTGAAATTTGAGAAGATCCAACAGATTCTCAGAGCTGTTATCCATAGACCATTTACTCAAATATTTTGACTTGCTAAAATTTTTGAGCATATAGCCAATGCCTGTCTTTTTTATGTACTTGAAAATCAATCATCTTATCAAAGTGGATTCTTGATAGATATATTCATTTTTGACCATGTTGTATACCTAGAGACAAGAATTAGGAATGCCTTTGTGCAGAGACATTAGGTGTTTTTTATATAGAAAAAAAACCTATGATCAGACATATATATATAGCATAATGAAATTCTTGATACTTTGTATAATTTTAATTTCAGAGGAAGTTTGCTCATTATTATGAAATTTTTTAAGCTCTTATGTTTTTAATGTTCTATTATTGCATTCTCCTTTCTAAAATGAGTGATATGTTGCAAAGCTATGTAATATATTAACCATTTTATGAGCTTTCAACTCTTAAACTGGTTAATATCTTAACATTTTACAAACTCTCTTTTACTTTTATCTGAGTTTCCTGATGTACAAATCCAAATTACAGATGTTTGAAAATTTTCACTTTGAAGCATCCCGGCTGTCAAAATATTAATACTTTCACTGGTTGTAATAAATCAGCCACATCGCCCTTATTTTGCAACAGATGCTCTGATACATTCTTTATCAGTATTCTTGCTACATTTCTCTATTTTTCATTGGCTCAAAATCATGTGATCATATTGATTATGGTATTGTTGTTATTGTATGTGTTTTAGTATTGATATGATCCAACTGCCATAAAAAATATTGCATATGTGCAGATAACATTTAGTGATTATACAATTCGACCATTTTAAGGACATGTCATCCAGTTATTTTGGAATTATTGAGTATTTAAAAGATACTGAAGAGCAAAGGATTTGATGTATATTTTGTTGGGTTTCAATTCGTATCAACATGCTGCTAAAAATGCCACTGAATTTGTATGTAAAATATTAGTATTTTTAACAAAACTAACTGTCATGGATTTTTATTTTCTCCTGCTAGTAGAGGATTTTGGTTTTGCAGACAAACAAATTATATATATCTTCTCATGTTCTCCCATTTCCAGTAATTGCCATGCAAAGTATTGATGTACAATTTACGCACGTTCACATAGGGTATACTTGAGTTAGCAAAAACATTTATTCTTGTCTTAGAGTGCACTAATTTATGACACATGTAATGTACCATACAGTACATCATAATTCAGTTATCTATCCTAATTTCAATGCTTTAAGCTTTTTTACAGCACAATTTTAAGTATACTAAAATTAACTGCATTTAAACTGCAGAAAGTTGTTTGCATTTTACTTTCAATTAGGTTTGTAAATTCTGTTTAAATTTTTGTCCATTTCAAACTTTTTTCATAACTTTTATTCAATTTTTGGTACTTAGGTATTAAAGTCACCACAGCCAATTTTGCATCAAGCCGAATTAGCGCCACTGGAATTGCGCCAAGTTCTCATAACAAAAAAATGTAAGTAATAACAAGTAAAGATTTTTAATCATGTGTTTTACTTGAAAAATAATTATTAACAGTACTGTGATAAATAGTAAAATTGGCTGTGGTGACACTAATATGTAAGTACCAAAAACGTTTTAATACATTCCATCTTTTATATATTTAATTAGTCATTTTTTAAGCATTGTACAGTGAAGATTTGTCCAATGTTGGACCATGAGCCTCTAACCCTCACAAACATTAAATTGAATATTCTTTTGATCTAAAATTTTAATTGGTTATGTTAATAGTTCCACTTAATGGTTTCATGCAATTCTTACATAAATTCTCTCTCAGTATAATTTTTTATTTTTTGAAAATTTTGTTTAAAATTTTAAGGTATACAATAAAGGTTCTTATATGAAGCAATAATTTTTTACTTTTTTTACTATAGGCTTGCTTCAGATGTCTTAAAACAGATTTGTAGAGTCTTATGTCTTCCAACCTGGCATAAATCAAGACAACTTTTGACAGAAGCAATAATGGATTTCCTCTCTGCTCCTAGGATATCTGTTATGAAAAAAAGAGGTGTGTTAATGTTAATTTTTGAATTCCATTTATATAGTATTTTTTTACCTTGTTAAAATCACTTTTTTTGATTACCTTATTTCATTTGCTCTAGTTATGGATTATACTGCAAATTAAATTATTTTAAAAATATCCATTTAATTTTAATTTTTTATACAAACATATCCAGTTTCATTTCATTATCTAGTTTCATTATATTTCATAAAGTCTTATTGTGTATCTGTTATTTGCTTGTTGTAGATTTTAAGTACATCTAGTTTGCTATAATTTGAATTTAAGAATCCTTCTTTTCTTTGCTTTGGTATTCAATTCACACAAAGCAAGGATAGTTAGAAGTTTATTGGAAATTTTAATTTTGAAAAGAATGATCTATATTATTTTTCATTAAATATTTCAATTTATAGATACTTTCTTAATTATTTTAATTTTTAACATTATTTATGAAAAGAATTCTAGAACATTTGTAGACAGTATCTCTAGAAGCATTTGCAATATTTAAAATTGGGTTTTGAATTTTTGTCAGTTTTATTCATTTTGGAAAGTTTTCTTAAGTTATAAATAAATGTGTCACTAGCAATGATTTGACTGTACAAATAATCAACAGGCTTGCCACGTCATGTAATTCTATCATGTTCTGTAATCCCAAATTAACCAAAAATCAGTTGTGTTCACTAAAAGACACTGAAGCATGTTAAATAAGTCATAATCGTAATGTCCTTCAAGTGAAATGATGCCTCTAAAAATGGCACTTCAAATATTGGAAGCTCTTTTGGATAGTTCCTGCTTCTGAATTAAGAAGGCTTCCACTTGGCTGCATCCATCTAGTTTGTGGATCCCAACCCTGAGCTAGGTACAAGGAAGTATGCTAGTGCAACTACAACTACATAAATCAAATAAAAATATTGGGAATATAATTAGGAAAAAGATTTTTAAAATAGGTTAAACTACTTGGAATTCAAGAAAAGATTCTCAATAATTAAAAAGTTCTCTAAATGTTTTGATAATTGTGTTATAGAATAAGATGCTATTTTTTTATGTTTTTATCAGTGTTACTGTTTTTATAATAAAATACTTTTTTTAAATAATTTATTGGTACTACAACACATGTATTAAACTTTATTTTTAAAACATCCTATTAAAAATATGAGTGGAAATGTTATAGCGTCTTCTTAATTTAGTGATTATGATTATCAGTTTTGCTTATGACTGTTCATAAAAAAAAATAGAAATAATTCATTTGTATTTTAAATTTAGTAACAATGCTAAGTGTTTTATGAATTTATATTATGTATAATATAGAATATTTTCTTTTGAATAAGTACAGACTACAGAATTACAGCTAATAATGTTTTTAATATTTTATATATATATATATATATATATATATATATATATATATATATATATATATATAATGAAATTTATTTTTGTGTTATATTGTAAGCTTTGGTATCAAAATGTAATAACAAAATTTATTTTATTTTATGCCCACTTATCTAAAGTTATTTTTGAAGTTTTGGTAATAAATCAGTTATGACAACTAAAAATTTCAAAAATATATTTTGAAATTCTTACAGTTGTCATAATATCATCCACATAGGTATTTTATGTATAAATTTCCTATTATGATTATTTTTCTTATTTTTAAATAATTATCTTAACTCAATGAAATATTCAAAAATATGATTAATTAAATATCTTTCCAATTTATATTCTATGCTATTTAACACAAACAGCTTAATTATGAATTAAATGAAGAACAGCAATATAACTTTGCAAAGTTCATTCATGTATATTGCATGCATAAAAATCTTCTTGGAATTTCTTTTAAAAATAGCAATTTTTAAAAGCTTGTTTAAAATTACTAATTTTAATTGTTTTTGTTGGGAATATAACTGTTTCATAAATATCAAAAATTATATTAATCTCTATGTAATAGCTGAATTTTATTTTACCCTAACAAATATATTTAAATTTATATATTTTTGTTGTTACAAATTTAAGATTATTAATAATGTTCATAATTTGTTCTATATTAAAATAAACATTTCAAAAATCTTACAAAATAGTATATTAATTAGAAATTTATATGTTAATTTTACTTACAATGTACACCGCCAAAATATCTTGTACTTGGTTCAAACATGTGCTGAGCTAATTTTTGTGGAATGTGCTGAATTTGTTTACAATTAACGGGTTAAAATTGACAAGTTTTTCATAATTTTAAATTATATATTTATAATACACCCTATATTACTGTAAACAATTGTATATATTTATGGTATAACTTTTTTTTTTATCTTAATAGTGCCACCACACTTTACAGATGAAATTTCTTTTTCATTTGATGGTATGAAGAGTAGTAAAGTTCCAATGTCAGCAGAGGTAGTTTTTTTCAAGTATTTTGTGCAAATACATGTGTTTGCATATATCAAAGTGTTATAGCTTACAAAAATTTATCTTAATAAAATGTATAATTTACCTCTTCTTGCAATGAATGACTTGAAGGAATCTATAAAGGCTTTTAATGACAAATCAGTTACTATTTCCCAATGAACTGTACAAGTAATTAAACAAATAAAAATTGCTACATATACTTTATTAAGAGTACCTTTTCTTTGATTTTTAAACCTAACTTGAAATAGTCAGCAGAAATCAATACCTGTAACTTTAAAAGGATATAAATTTGTTCTATTTTTTCTTTAGCAAATTTCCCATTATTTGATTTTGCATTTTTTGTTTATTTTTAAAACATTAAGCATTTTACTATACAAATTTCTACCATTAAATGGCTAAACTTTTTGTTTTACAGAGTACAATAAGGGTTGAGAATTAGTATATAAGTATTTTTTGTGACAATATTTTAAGATAACCATATTTAATTTATTAGAATTAGATAGATTTAATGGGATTTTATTTTATCTTTACCAAAATTTGAATTGTTTAATCTACTTCCAAATCTAAGAATATTTTCATCAAGGTATAGATTTAAGGATCATATGGATTTAGTGTAAACTAAAATTTTATTTATTTATGTTTTCTGAAAATTCCTCTTGTTGTATGACTCTTACTATAAACTTTTCTGCTAACTCAATTTCTGAAGATTCTAATATATATCATTTTTTCACCGATAGCAATTTTACATTATGTTTGAATCTATAACAAAAATTTAATACATGAATTAATTATAGGTATATAAATAAATTTTGAGTTATTAAATTTAAAGAATTAGAGACTTCTTATTAAATAAATTGTCAGTTTTTCTTAGTTCATTTTTCAAACTCATCTTCATTCACTAGATCAATGGATTCATTTGGAAAGTTATGTTTTAACAGAAATGTTGGTCCATGAAACCAAGTATAGTTCTAAGAGTTCTGGATCAAGGAACTGGCCTTTTTTCCTCAAGTAGCCAGATTGTTTTTTGCAGGATAGTGTGAGATCAAGAATTGACGCCATTCAGGCCTTGAATCTCTTTTACTCTATTTATTGGCTATAAATGGTTTCCACTTTTGATGAACTTTGAATCTAGTGCACAACAATTTGGAAGTCTGTCCAGAGATAAACTTTAGTTTTAGCCTTTTCTTAAATGATTTTCTTTATTTTATTCATTAAATGTGATGCGAGTAAAGTTCCCATTAATCCTAATCTAGACAGGATTAGTTTCTTAACTGGAGAAACTTGACTTTTATAAACAACAATAATTACTTCAACATCATTATTCTTATAGACAGAGGTAAACTGCTGCTCCTTTTTGCTTTGTTGTTAGCACCATGCATGCATTGCATTGGCATGCATTTCCACATATTTATTGAAGGAACAGTCCAAAATAAATATTGGAATTTTCAATTTTAAAAGATGAGGAGATTCCCTACATTTCTTAATCCATTGAACTTCTACATCCGTAGGAATCTGTTCATCATAATTCTTGAAAAATATATGTAATTCTTATGGTGAAATAGCTAGAAATCTGGTTGGATCAAATGTCTTCCCAGCAGCTTGTAAAATGAATTCTTTTGGTTTTCAGAAATTCTATTAGATTTTTCACTTCCACTGTCAGGCAGTATTCCAAGTGATACTTGATGTCTTCACTGAACTGGTCCCCAATACCACAGAATAATCTGATGGGCAAGCATTTAAACTTTCTTTCTTCCATCTGTTCATTAACTGTTTGAGTGCTGAAGAGTTTTCTTATATGTATGCTAAAAGTGCGGAATGAAATACATAGTAATTTTTTTTGGAGAATAATAGAAATGGTTATAATTAACACTAATTATTGAATAAATATAAAATGAATAAAAATTGCGATTTATGAATTCAACTGCTCTCAATGGATGTGAAAATTATACTATACACTAGCAGCGTCTCCGCATCTTCGGTACCAAACAAGCGAAGCGCGATAGCGCTTCGCCACACTCAAACGGTTAAGTTTGATTCGTTAGAATTCCATTTTCTTAACTTCATATTTGCTTCCTGTATTATTTCCTTTGCATTAAGAGAAATTTGGAAGGTTTCTTCAACATTATTTGTTCTAGTAATCAAATCATCTGGTATTAACAAATATTCAATTAATGAACCATGGTGGGATCTTCATCACAATATCTTTCATTAAATTTGTGTAAAACATCATCACATGATGATGTTTTACACAAATTGCTTTGAATCATCTCTTATATCAAATGCTTCTAGATGCCAAAATTTTTTTTTAATCACTTTTAGAATTATCATGATCATTTATTGCTAAATAACACCCCAATTTATTTGAAATTTCTATTTTGTTTATAGAACTGGCTACTATCCAACAGAAAACTGTTTCGCTAAAATAATATCATTAATTTAATTTAATTCTATTTTAACATGTGATAAAAGATTTAATCTCCAACTAAACAATCTAATTTCCCTGGCTCATTAAATTCAGGATCATCATAATTTAAATTATTCAGTAAATCTAATTTTGATGTATCTATTTGTTTTGAAGGAGTTAAAAATGTAGTTTTTGGCCTTTATTAGAAATTCAATGTCTTTTTAAAAATCTTTATTAGGATTAGAAATTGTTGTGAAAATCATTCTTTTTTAACTATTGAAGTAGACCCTGCTATGGGTACATTAAAATATTTTTTCTTTATTGCTAACAAATCAGCCACTTTACTCGTACAGAAAGAGGATTGCAAGTATGAGCCCAGTAGGAACCAAAAAGCAAATAAATTTTTTTTACCCCCTTTTATTTGTATTTAAGTTGTTGAGAATGTGACATGCAACATGAGAGAGACAGTTGTTGAAGTGAACTTTAACTATATAAGTTAACTTTGAACTTCAGTAATATCACTCTGTTTTAGGGTCATAAGTTTTCTGCTTTGGTTTTGCTGTCCCTGCATAAGAGAGTGTGGTGTTTCCTGTGTAGATTTTTCTTTTACTTGGCAAGTCTTTTTATTTTTTGCATTCTGAGAGCTTATGAGACTCAAAACAGTTCAAACAAAGATGTTTCTTTTTTATTTCATTATGGCAATCATTTATAGAAATTTCATGAAATTTCTTAATATTGGACAAAGGGAATTGGAATCTATTATTAAACTTTTACTTTCAGACTAATAAAGAAAAATAGTTTTCACTTTTAGGCTTTACTTATGAAGGTTGATTTCTTTGTATGTTTTTTAATATTTGACTTCGTTTTAACAAAAAACTAATAAATTCATCGAAATTTAGAAGTCTGTTTGTGACTTGTATCATTTCATATTGCTTACGTGTCTCTTTATATGGTTTTTGAGAATTAATTTGGATTAGCAATAATTCAGATAATTTACTCAATTCCAACTCAAACGATTTCAGATCTCTTAAGTGTTTTAAAAATTTATCCATAAATTTTTCTCAATTCTTTTCATGATTCAAAAGTTAGTTTCTCTAAAAAAAAATTTGAATTTATATGTGATTCCACTATTTCTTTTCTTTCTTTCTTTTTTTTTTTTTTTTTTTTTTTTTTTTTTTTTTTTTTTTTTTTTCCATACCTTTCTTCAACAGTTTTTAATAAAGAACTAAAAGTGTCATTTGTTCTTTAAATGGATTTTGCTTCACTTTTTAAAGATGCTTGTAAATAATGAAATTTCTATGTTTCATTTAAACCATTAATGTTAACAATCAAAAAATAAAATTGACTTTTAGAGCATTCCAAATCTTCATATTTCTAATAAAATATGCATAAAGGTCTTTCAGGAAATTTAACTATAAATACATTTTAGCATTCAATTTGTTTCTTATCAAATTCATTTGTATTTATTAATTTAGAAATAACGAATTTCTGTCTTACCTAAATTTATGCTAGCTTTCTTGAATATCCTTCGAAACTCTAATATCTAGCTTTAGCATTATCTAGTTTTTGTAAAAGTTCTATATGACTTTTTATGATAGTTCCTAATGAAAGATTCTAATCTTAGGATTTTTGTTTTGATTGCACTGTGTTGTCAATTCAAAACAGTAATTTGTTGCTTTGCTTTAGTTTATTATCTCGCTTCTACTGCTGCTCTTCTGCTTGACATACCAAAATGTGGGAGCCGCCCTGTTAACTATAAAATTTAAATGAACTGTAACTTAACAAAACTAACAATCATTTGAAACATGACAGAAACATTAAAAAAATGGCAGACTGCTGGCCTATCTTTCACCTTCCATTGTTACAGCTACTCTTACAAAATTACTTATCATCCTTTCTAGGCTTAGTGAGAGTGTCATCTATATTTTGATGGAGATTTTAGCATCTCTTATATAAAGGCAGTGTATGAAGTATATTTTATTTTATCCTTTTGAAATTTTTTTGCTTACAATGTATGAGCTTATTAACATTATATCAAAGAAATAACTTTATGTTTTCGAATATATTAATTTTAAGATAATAGTTATTCATATTGCTGAAAAGATTACTTTCTTAAACTTTAATTCCTTGAAGAATGATTGTAGTTTCTTAGTGATTTCAGCATTATCTATACTGCTGAATGTGTACTTATGAATATTTTTAAAGACTGATTATGATATCTTTTCTCTGACTCACTTATTTCCATAGTTTGAGCATAAATAATTTCATCCCAATATTCATATTTATTTTCTACATACTTTTAAAATTAAAGCTTTCTATTGCAAAAATGACTTCAAATTTCTGTAGATGTTGTGTATATCATCTCTCTATTTGGTAGTCCATGTTTCATATATTACTTTAAGTTTAGTGGAACCCCTATTAATAAAAATATTCACTGGTTCTTGTAATATTTAGTCATGCATCTAAACAAGCATAGTTGTACATAATTTATTATAGTTTCAGTTTTATTTTTTTAATTTATTTTGGTGTTTAATATTTATAATTAAAAACCCTATTTTAGTATTATGTTTTTTTTTTTTATTTTCTTGATTATTTTTAGAAATTTTATACTCTAATTTAGAATGCATTAAAAGTTATCTCAAAAAATATTTTTGTGATCTGCTATTATAAATTTCTGTAATTATTAAATTTATGTGATTTTATATTTTTATATACTATAGCTTATAGAAGTATAAAATCATATAAATTATTGTTATATTTTTATACATTACTAATCTTTTCATTCTTCTCATTTCATTTACCTTAAATTTCACTTGTTAATTATTGTTTGAAATTTAATGATAGTAACTTTTAATCAATTAATGCTGAAATATTTTAATTTAAATTTGAAGAAATGATTTAGTATTTTTTTCTTTCGGCACCATTCATTTGAAATAATCTATTTTGAAGAATAATTGTTGGAAAAAATAATTATATATATATATATATATATATATATATATATATATATATATATAATATTAATTAAAATATAATTTATTCAATTGTAATAATTTTACTAATTTTTTTTATTTCAGTTTAAATCAGCAGATTCAGAACAAATAGAAATAACTCCAGACATACATATTCCTGACGAGAGTAAGAAATTCTTTTTATTAATTTATTTCTCTCAGAAATAATGATTATAAACTCTTTATTCCCTGTTCCCTTTTTTGTTGTGATTCCAGTTCTTTTTATTTATTATTTCTTAAGAGGATTCTAATAAATGCATGCAATCCATCTGTTGTAAACCATTAATTTTTTTATTGCATCCAATTTTGAATATGTTTTGTTAATGATGGCTAAAACCTGAAAAATATGGATGTGAAAAAATCAATGTTTTCTCATTAAGAATCAAGCTTGATGGAATCTTTTTCTTTTGATAAAATAAGATTGATAAAATAATTTATTTTTATAAATTTCAAATTGCAATGCAATGGACCAAAGGAAACTTAAATCATATCTTTCAAATATTTAGAAAGGCAAATTTATTAAGCTGGAACATTAAATCTGTTTTTATAATGTTTTTAATAAACTATTATTATAAGAAAAATAATATATATTTAAGAGCAATATATTCTATAAATTTATAAATCATGTTCTCTTCAATTTCTTTTACAATTTATTTTTTGAAATATTTAAAAGGTTAATTATTTAAATGTTGTTATATTCCTTTTTTTTTTTTTAATTGCCAAAACAAATGAATATTTTTAGTGTATGTGATTCATATTAATACTTTATAAATAAATGTTTTTTATTCTAAATATTTTTAAAAAGTCATAACTTCTAGTTTGCTGTTCAAATTTCTTAGAAAATGCACTTTGAAAATCTTTTTAAATGTTGTTCTTATTTTAAGACAAATTCTTATTAAAAATTTTGTGCTCAATAAAGTTTTCAGAAACTAATTTTGTGCATTAATTTTTTTTTGTTTTGATATAAAAAAAGTTTATTTTTAGGATGTTGATATAGTTAAGCTTTTATCTGTTATTTTTATTTTTGTCAGACATGTTACATGCTATAACTAAAGGTACTTCAATATATTTGATTACATCACTTAAATCAAAATTATTTCTTACGAAATATTGACTGACTTAAGAAAATCAAGTAGAATAACAATTTACAAAACTATAAACAATGATGTGCATTGTGAAAAATAAATTTAATTTTGATAAAGCTGATAATTTTTTACAAATCTCTAAAAATTATATTGATTTTTTGCTATAAAGCAAGGGAAAATATTACTAACAACAATAAAAGTGTTTCCAGGCAAATATATATATAATATATATAATATTGATAATGATATTTTGAATTTGTTTCTAAGCTCAAATTTTATCTTCATGCATTCATTATTATTTCAATTATGCTGTTCCAAGTTAGAGAATCACTCTGTTTTTATAAGTTTAAATATTTGAGAAAATTTTCGTACAAATTAAAATGTCTGATTTTAAGGATTATAAGTCATAATGTTTTAAAATTTCTTAATTATTCATTTCAATTGTATCATGTTATTTTTTTTAGTTTATAATTACATATAAAAAGTTCACAAACCAAATGCTCATGTCAAATATGTTCAATATTGTGTATACTGTTGTTTATTTTTAGACTGAAATGTAATTAGAGAACTTAAAAATTCAATGAAATATTTTTATGTGTAATATTAATTTTAATTATTTACTTTTACATAATGCATTCATGAATTGTATGTATATCACTACTTCTGCTGATTATTATATATTATTTTCACATTAGTTATTACTACTCCTATTTATTTTTAAAAATGTTAACAGAATTATTATTGAAAAATTAAGGAAATATAATATTACTTGTAATACTTTCATTACTAGATGTGTTATTAATAAAATTTTTTACTTCAGCTTCATCAAATCAAGAAAGTGATATGATAGTAGATAATGAATATCTTGGAGTTAAATTAAAACATTTTTCTAATAGTAAGTAATATTGCATTTATATTATCGTATTTTAAATATAGTCATGCATGCATTTTTTCAATTATGATTAATTATTTTTCTTTCTAATAGTTCATTATCAAGTCATAAGTACACCAGCTGTCAAATTAAATGATGTCCATATGATATTGTACTTGACTACTAGTGCTGTAAGTGTTTATTATAATTTTATTGCTGTGTATAATATACTAAATGCTTAAAGTAATAATTGAATTAAGAATTGCCATTTCTGTTATAGAAATGATGTATAGTTTTAAGGCAAATTTCTTCTTGATATATATCATAAATATTGAAAATGTGACAATCATTTATTTTATTTCAAGAAGAAATTTCCCAAAATTAAAAAGAAATTGTTGCCAATTGAAATTTTATAACTTGAAAATAATTTTTTGAAGTAACATATTGTTATTCAGGATGCAGTTCTCCTACTGAAACAGTTTAGTTTCTTATAAAGAGAATGAAAAGTGAGCTCAATTTCTCCATTGTATATAAATATTTAAGTTCTGGTAATATTTTAATCAAAATTATTATCTCTTGGGAGTATCATTGAAATTGCTGGAAAAACTTACTGATTATTTTTAGAATGATACTTCTATGTTTATATAAAGATCTATTCTGTGTAATGTTAATCTTCGGCAATATCATTAATAATCCAATATTGCATTTCTTCTTACAGGTGTTTATAAAAATGTGCCTTACTCATACATAAAATGTGCAATTATTATTTATATCCAAAATTTGATATTGTAGAAATAATAAATATTGTGAATAAATGTAGTATAGTTAGGGAAAATATTTCAGTTTTTTATAAACTATACAGAATTTCTTTGATTTCAATTATCCTTATAGTTTAAAACTGTAATATTGCAATTTAAGTTAAAACAAGTATGAGAGTACTCATGTAAAAAGTAAACTTTTAAGGTATAACTTACTGATCTTGCATATAATTATGTGTATTTAAAAGATTTTTCAGGATTAAAACTGTTATAATTTCAATTTATTATATATAAACTAATTTTTTTAATTTAGTTTAGCAAGGAAACATAAGCTGATTTTAGCAATTCTGTTTAAATTATTCTTTAAGATTCATAAATTAAATAAAGTAAGAGTAAATAGTTTGTCTATCACTGATTGATATAATGGAACATCATTTACTATGGTCAACTCTGATAACTGTGTACTAAACTGCTAGTATTGGAAAATCAATAAAAAATTTAATTTCATCAATTTATTTCCACAGCATAAAAATGTGAAAGCAGTAAAATAAATCTTTTGATGTTAGCAGAATGTTATCTTATACTGTTCAATTATTAGATTTTATAACTCACTTCATGAAAAATTAGCTAAAAAAAAAGTAATTGAAGAACCAGGCTTTAAGTTCATAATCTTTTTTTAAAATCATAAACATTCTGAGTGGATAAATATTTTAATTTTATTCCTACCTTAGAATCAAAACGATTAATTAGAAATTTCTTGGTTTTCAATGCTATTTTATAGTAAAATAATAAATTCTGTAAACCTTATTTTTATTTGTAAAATAGTCAAACTTTTTTTTTTTTTTTTTTTTTTTTGAAAAATTTAATTTATTGATAAAAATAAGAAATGTACGTCATTCAATAATACAAACATTATCTGCATGCTAGTTTATCAAGTTTTAGTGCAAATAAAACAAATATTGAAATATAAACATGCAAATATAGTATATGCACTCAAAATGTTTGTGATATCTCATATTCATTATGAAATCTTAGACATATAACTTCAAACAATGTGTCAAAATCAGTAAAATTGAAAAAAAATTTAAGCTATACCCTATTATTCTTTAAAATAAAGTTTAAAGTAATATTTTTATGCATCATAAATGTGAATTTGTAATAGTTTCTTTTTGGGAATCAAAATACCTTATCAGAATTTGTCAAGAAAAATTATTTCTTAAATATTTTTACTGTTATATCTGTTGAATCTTTTATAAGGATATATCTAAAAAAGTAAAATATTTATTTGACACAACTTGGATAAAAATTAATTTTTCTTTATTCAATAATCTTACTTACTTGTTTTTAATATATGAAATATCATTATCTTTTCATTCTCTTCCACACATCTTACGACTATTTATAGTCAATTATCTTAAATATCCATTAATGAAAATGCATTTCTATCTAAGAAAAATTTTACAGTTTAATCAATTTTTTATAATTTTAACAGAAAAATCCAATTTAACCTTTTTGTCCCGGTGGTACAACTGTTGTACCACGAAAAAGAGTGTCTCTCAGGATGGCTATGGTGCAGCAGTTGTACCGCAGATTTTTTCCCCCTTTCAAGCGCGCAACTTTCTTCGGCTCAAATTTCTCGGGGCAGTTGAGGGAGATTTTATTACTGCTCTTTTGTGCCTGAAAGTCGTAAAAATTGGGGACTTGTCCGAACGGAGAATTTTGGCAGAAAACGGATTCATTGGCTTTTTTTTTTAAAGAAAATCATATTCATCCTCATTTTAGCCAATATTTTCGTTGTAAACCGTTGCTTTTTTTGTCAGTTGAAAAAATATTTTTGATGGCTTCACCTCGTAAGGGTTTGACTGATGAAGAAATTAATAAGTTATTGGATAAATTAGAAAAAGAAAACTTTGCAGATTGTGATTCGAATTGTTGTGATAAATCTGAATTCAAGGATAGTTTTCGTGATGATAATAATAATGCAGATTATTCGGTATCATTTGAATTTAATTGGCATAACGCTGAGACAGAAGAAAAACCTATCATTTTTAAATTTATAGGAGACTTAATAAAAAATGCTTATAGAGAACAAAAATTAAAAAATAAAGAATGAAAAAGTTATAGACTCTTTTAGGGTAAAAATACTTATAAATTATAAAAATAGATTTTATATACATTTAATCATAAAATATTATATATATATATATATGGGGGGAGTATACAAAAAATTACTTATTTATTACAATATACATTTTTGCGTATGTACAGAATATTTTTATTCTTAATAAGGAATTGAACTATAATTTGTTAATGCTGGTATGCATTATGTAATTTCATATTTATGAGAGTGTGTTTGAGATTCTCACTTGCGTACTCCACAGCAAAATGCTTTAACTCTGGAGTATGAGTTAAAGCATTTTGCAATTTTTAACTATGAATAAATTAGTTGGCTGGCTCTTACATTCATTAACTCTTTCCAAATTTCATAATTACCAAAAAAAGAACATTAGTGTCCTTACATTTTATTACAATCTTTATTCCTCTTAATATGTCTATATTTGGTCCGATCCATATCAAAAATGCTGATTTTTATATTGATATTTTATTGATTAAAGTAGGGAACTGTTAAAGTAATATATTAAAAGATTCTCAAAATAATTTAAAAATGAAAAATAGGTGTTAGAAAAGTCTCAATTTAAATGCTTAAGTACGAAATCAGTCATTCTTCTTTTACATTTTTATTATCAGTATGCAATGTAAGCAAAAAAATTATATTTGTGAAAAGAAAGAAGATGAACTTTGTTCCAAATTATGTATTCGTTATTTTAATAAAAAAAAATGTTGAATTTTGCGTTTAACTGATGAAGTAGTTTATAATTACAGATATTAAAGTATCTCTGTATTTGAGAATTTGTTTCCTTTTTTCTTCGAAACATTTTCATTTAAAAACAACATTCTCATTATAATACGAGAACCTTTTCATATTCTGACTTTTAAGATGAAGTGACCAAACAATGTCTTCACAAAGAAATAAATATGATGTAGTATTAGAAACTTGCTTTCCGAGGTGCAATATACCCGATTTGATCTCCCCCATTACTAATGGGGATTAAATATCTTTTTCTTGCACATACGTATGTCGGTACAGATGCGAGACAACTTTCTTGGTTTCTTCCTTATGAGATTTAAAAGAGAATTGTAGTTTATGGAATATTCCAGGATGAACATGCACTTTTTCATTTCACAACAAGAACATCAAAGTAGAAAGGAATAAATCAATTTATTATTAATTAAAAATGAAAGTATTTCTAACCAAAAAGTGATATGCGGTGCATATTTGAAATTACTTTATATTTGTGAGTGTATTTACGAGGTAGTTTTAATCTCTACGTAAAATTTAAATAAACACGGTTTTGGCTTTTTTAACGATAATTTAATAATCCTTCTTACACACAAAGTTTAAAACACTAAGGATAAGAATTTTTATATTTAGTATTACCCTAATATTTTCTTCTTTCCAGATAAGAATTTTATAGAAGTATTTTCTGAGACTAATATGATTACATTTACAATCTACTCTTTGAAAAAACAATTTTCAAGCCTTCATTCATTAAAAAAATGATCAAAATTTTACAATTTATTGTATGACTGAAATAATTTCACAAATAATTTTTCAGCTTAACTCAAGATTGAATCCAAAATATTCATTGAGTAAAAGGATTCATATCTAGCCACAGAAAGAAAAATTCTAGTTTTAAGCTTTTTTTACTCAAATGAAAAGAATGAAAAAGCATATACGAGTATTTTAAGATAATGAATATAAAAATTACTTATAACGCAAAACATTTCTAAAAAAAAAAAAAAAAAAAAAAAAAAAAAAAAAAAAAA
>JAPDSC010084564.1:17677-45383 GCA_026290005.1 Latrodectus geometricus | reverse complement strand
TTGTCCAATATTTATAGTGTGATTTCTTTCATCATATTAAAATAACAAATGTATTTTACTGCAAATATAACGTACAATACTCCACATACTTAAGGGAATTTCTGTAAATTTATAATTGTTTGCCGCTACAAGTATATTATCGTGAGCTTTTAAAACCTGCAAGTGTTTAATATTCTGGGGATGAAGATATTTGTTCCAAGCTGTTTATATATATATATATATATATATATATATATATATATATATATATATATATATCACTATAGAATAAAAAGGTAGGATTCTTCAAAAAGTATTTAAGTATTTTGTATGGCTCTCATCAACCAATGGGTTTTGAACATTTAAATAATTGTACCAACCTTTCACATTATGAAGACACTATAAAGAAGTATTGGAAGGCTTTGAACTAACGCGTAAAGCATTAATGTTCATTATTTGTAAAATGAACAAAATTTAAAACATACATCTTTTAATTTTATTTTGATTATTTACTGGTTGATAATCGAAGTTAAAACTTTGATTAAAAATTTTACGAAATTATTTCCAAAAATATAACAAAAAATGTATAGAAAATTAATGTAGAATGTTCTTGTATTTTGTTTAAAGGAAATAATTTAAATTTATGTGAGTTCAAATTACGCCAGAAAAGCTAGAGATTATTGTATATTAAATTCATTGGTAAATTTATTTAAATAAATCTATTTTACACGTTTGATATGCTTGAGTTTTTTGTTAAGGTAAACTGTTATTACAGGGTTTTGACATTTTTGCTATCTCTCAATATGCTTTTGGTAAAAAAATATCTCATTAAATTCTTATATTTATTTTCTTTTTCATGAAAATTGAATGTTGAAATTAAATTGTGATTTAATTTGCTAAATGATAAACTCATATAATGATCACAAGGCTTAATATAATTCGAAGAAGCTACCAAACTAAAATGTTAAATACTAAATTTAATATAAAGAATAAAAGTTTTCACACATAAGTTGCTTGTGAAAATGTTTACCTTACATAATAATTTATTAAATTTTAAAAATTCATTGATACAACAAAATTTTAAAACATATTGATATATTATTTATGTATTAATTGAACAAATTTATCTACATATCCCATTAACTTCCTTTTTAACAATGAATAGCACAATTTAGAATATGTCAATTTAATTTTATAAGAAATAAAATCGACATCTATTTTGCATAATGTTTGAATATTTCCTAATTTTCTGGTCTGTAATTTGTCATAATTTGAAACATTATTCAAATAATATTAGACAACAAATAGTTTAATGAATTGTTAACGTGAAAAAACTTTTTAAGAATATAAATTAAAACTAATTATTTTGTATTTTGTTTCATAAAGAGCACATACTTTCTCTACAGTTTAAACTATTAAGATTTGTTTAGAGAAATTTCAATTATCAGATTCTAATAAATAATATAAATTTTTCAGTATAATTGGTGGAAAAAGTTGTTAAATGTTTTTCTCCTAAGTAACTCAGAAAAAAACAAAAATTTCGTATATTTAGAAATATATCTTAGGTAATTATCTTGTTTAGAAATATATCTTATGTCATCTACCAAATTTTTATGTTGTATTATAAGTTGAGATTTGCTTTTGTCATTTTTTCCCTATTGTAAATATTCAAAACTTTTATATTCATATAAGACTTTAAATGAGTAAGGACAAAAATAAAATAGGTATAATCACCAAGTATTCTAAATTCAAGTTAAAAATAATTGAGAAATATTCATAATTAACGCTTAAGAATTAATTTATTTATGATAATATTTTAAAATAAACACACACATTAAAAAGTTTTTTTAATGAATAGTAAAGCAAAATTCCTTACTATAGATTTTTACAATAAATAATTAAATATGTTAAATTCAACCAACTATTATGTTCATTTTTAAAGCATCAATGCATTAGAAATTATATCCTATAAAGTACATAGATATAGAAATGCATGAGAATTACAAATTAAGTAAAAACTAAAAAATATTATATTTCTTCACAAACAAAAAATTAATTTCAAATTTTTTAAACTTTCTATTCACTTAGTTTATCTCTTAAATGAAATGAAAATATTACCATAATAATATAACTTAAATACAAACAAAATTAATGTTATTCATACCGAATATTTATGCAAGCAAAATGTTTCTAATTAACTTTTTTTATTTTTAAAGGAAAAATACTATTTTACTTGCATTATCAATAACTTTCTTTTAAAAACAAAGTTTTTTTTAAATATTTTAAAATAATTAATAGAAAAATTTGAATTGCATTTAAAAGAATAATTCCCAATCTTAAGCTGAGATGGTTTGCTATTTTTCATCATTAAAATAAATATATTTTTTTAAAGTCCAGATAAATTATTCTCTACACTTAAAGAGAAATGAATCTGTGAATTATTTATTTGCGCATATATATCATATTTTTTAATCAATAAAATTAAACTTTTTGTTTCAGTGCATCTCAAATATGATAAAAATGATGTGCAGAATGCCGTAATAAAACAGGAAAGTATAATAAATCAATTTTAAGATTCATTATTCAATTTAAAGGAGAAAAACCCGAAACTATTTAAAATATTTTATCTACAAATTCTTAAATCCATTTGGGAACCAAGTAAAGAAATGTTTGTTTACAATATTATTTTTTTGTGTGTAGATAGATCAATATCTTTCAAAGGGGGAAAATATTTTTTTATTCAAGATCTCTTCATTTACAGGCATCTTTGTTCATCTTTATGTATAACATTGGCGCGATAAAAAAAATGAAGTTTTACTTCTGTTGCAAGCTATTTTATTGGGTAAATTATTGTTACTTGATTTTAAAAATATTGCAGTTTTTAATTAATAAATTAAAATTATAAAACCTTTTGTAATTATTGCATTAAGATCAAGTGCTTCTAGTAGTTGTAATAAATATTTTTGTAAATGAATCTATCCAGAATATTTTTATTGAGTTAAAATGAAAATATTTTCTTTATTACATGTGTATAAATTTTTAATTTTAAAAATAAAAAATTAAGCAGTTGAAGGTAATTTTAAATTTAACTACTATTTTAATGAAAAATTATTTTGAGAACTATAATACACACACACACTAGAAAGAAAATTTATTTCTTAATTTCCTTAATTAACTGTCACATTTCTTTTCACGTCAGGAAACTTCATAGAACTAAAATTATCATCAAAATGACAGAACTATATGATCATTTTCCAATTTAATTAAAAGAAAGGCAAAAATAATTTTTTTAATTTGTGCAAGTTCATTTTCTAAACTAGGGACTCGTTACTGATGATGTGAGCTGTAAAATCATTCTATTTAGATTTCATTAATAGTTGTTCAATAATATTGTCAAACAAATTTCAGACTAAATTTTGACGGAAAACTAGTAATTTAAGCAAAATATCACCGAAGACATTCATGTCAGGTGAAATTAATATTTTTATGGAAAGATGGATATAAACTTTTGTATGAATACACGAAAAGAAGAAAAAAACTAAAATGAGTGTCAAAAGTTTTGCTAATATTTGAATTACAAATGAAGTAAAATTGTTTTTTTATAAAATTTTACCCCATAACCTGTTGACTGCATTCTGAATTATTCATTCTATTTAAATGAACAATCATTGTGAAACATAAACTGCACACAATCACAAGAGTTTAGAGCGATTCTATAATTCTTATAAGACATAATTTATTAAGCATTATTCTGTTTTCTCATAACGCTGATTAAAAAGAGAAACCAATAATATGATAGTTGAGATCACACAAAATTGATTTACAATTCATTTCACATTTTCTTTATTAAAAGATTTGCGTACATTAATATATAAGCAGTAACAAAATATATCAATAATATAGGTATGAGTAATATAAAATGGTTTTCATGAATAAATAAGTGTATTTTAGAAGATTTAATTATATAATATAACTATTTAAATTTGAAATGTATACTTTGCTTTTCTGATGAGTTTTAACATTATTTTGAAATCGATAATTGATAATTAACAAATATTATTACATTCTGTATCATTAACAATCATTTTTGATCGAAAATGTTTTTTATTGTAAAATAAAGTGAGTTTTTTAAAACCACATTTCTAAAAAAAATACATTTGGGTATACCATGATGAAGAGGCAGGGCCTCAATCCTTAGGAGTAGAAAATCCTGTGTTCAAATGCTCAACAATGAAGAGAATTGCAAAGCTTTTATTTTTTGTCTGCGTAATTATCTGGATAGGTGATTCGGAATTTTCAGAGTTTTAGTCCTTTGCGAGGAGTGAATATGGTTCAGTATGTATTAAATTTCTTGCAAACTGAATATACAAGAAATGATCAAAAAATCTTATAACAGATTTGAGCTGTTAATGATTACAAAATAACATATCTTTTAAGAGAGGCATTAACATGTTTCTATCTTAATGAAATAATTTGGTATTCTGACTTTGATGAAGCAACATGGATCAAGTAATTAAATTAGAAAAGAAAAAATTAATAATTCTTTTATAACTGATGACAACCAGAGAGTGACCTTTCACTGAAGAAGAGAAACTTATTTTTAATATATATACATCTTCTAAAATTAATCACAAGAAATATAACGTAATTAAAAAATTAGAACAAAATAATTTAAATTTGTCCTACTGTGAAAAATCATTCACGACACGCTATTAATTCTTCACACAAATAATAAAGAATTACTATATCTATCTATCTATATTATATTTAATTATTTATTGAAATGTGGAAGTAGATGGTTAATTTTAACTTCAAATTCTCTGTTTAATACAGAATATCCTCTAAACATTTTTAATTTCGATATATAAATACAATATTAAACATAAAAGCTAAAATAATATTAATTATCAACATAAGTATGATAGATGTACATTAAAAAGCAGAAATATCGAATATAAATTGATTTTTACTTTTAGAATTTTACTGTAGGAAATAGAATATAATTCATTTCAGTGAAGATAAGTTTGAATTTCCTTTAATTTTCTTATTTTAAATCCTTTTTATGCTTGTTTGTAAATAAGTTGAAAGAAATTTATAGCATAAAACAAATTGCTCTTTTAAACTAATTAAATTGCAAGAATTTTCATTTCCCCATATTTTTCAAGACATTTTACCCTAATGTTTTTTTTTCTGGGAGATTTTGGTAATGCTAGCAGCTTTAATATAATTTTAACTAGTTAGAGGAGTATCCTGGAATATTTTCTTTATTACAATAAGAAGGTAATATATATTTTTAAATTTCTTTGAAAATAACCATTTGATAAGACTTTTCCCATGAAGAATAAGAAGTGTTAAAATTACTTTTAATAAAGTAATTTTTTATTTGCTAATTCCCACAAAAATTTAAAAATAACTCAAAAGAAATATTTTATTTTAGTAATGATTTTAAAATTGAAATATTACAATGCATAACATTGAAATTTATAAAAACAGTCATGGTTGTTTTATGAAAAATCTATGACTTTGTTTTTCTATCATTATTTTCCAGTAACATCATTGCATCAGTAAATAATGCAATGATTTTACACCAATAAGCTCCTCTGCATCTAGCCCAGTGTTTTGCGCCAACAGTTAGGTTGAAGGAACCAGCTGACAGTCTTCATAATTCACAGAAGCAGAAATAAATTTAAAGAAGAAAATATGATTCATTTTAAAAAAATAGAAAAATTAAATATAAGAAGCAAAAAATAAATAGAATTGTAATCGTTTTTGCAAGAAAAATAAAATTAGGTTAGGGATTTTAAATAAAAAAAAAACTTTTTCCTTTTGTTTTAACTACTAAACTAATTCGAATAAATTAATTAAGCTTATAAATACAATGAAATCAAAATCAGACACTTAAATAATTTAGTACAAATAGCAATAAACGTTTAATACTTCATTTAAAATATTTTATATCTGAAATGTTTTCAATAAATATTATATTCAAGAAATCATGTTTTATTTCACGTTATCTTTTAGGTACCACTAATTTTCATAATGTCTTCGTTAAGTATGATGGAAAAAGAAACTTTGTAAAAATAAGTATCATAGATAAATTCTTCTGAGATTTAAAAAAAGAAAAGATAAATACAGCAAATAAATAAAATGTGTGTTGATGCTTACCTGAAAGTGACGGGTAAGCATTTTAACTTCTTACATGGCATAAGATAAAAAAGAGATCATTATTTTTGGATAGAAGTCTTATCTTGGAAATTATTAATTATTTTATTGATTTCGTTGTATGCCCCAGAAATAGAAACTTTATCAAACACTGCAATCTGTGCTTCAAAGAAAAATCGATATAAATCCTCAGCAGTTAATTGTGGTCAATGATTTTCTTATTTATATAGTCTGGCTTTAGAGAGTAATGGATTCCAGGTAAAAATAAAGAGCGTACATTTTGAAGATTAACCTCTGAAAAAGTAGTTAGAGTAAATAAATAATGTATAAGAGGGATATGTCTCTGATAATAAAATAGAGAATATATTTAAATGTCTAAACTGAAATCGATTAATATAAAAGATAATTTGTAGATATTGAGGATTTATAGAAGTAAATTATAAAATTTTTGATTAAATAAGTTTCGGTTATAAGGAAGAAAGAGTTTTCATTTTATAGCTTAGTTATAAAATCAAAACCTTATTAGGAATGTTGAAAAATATATACAATTGAAAGACAGAATTTGCTATCTAATAAAGGTAATAACTATTATTTATAGCAATAATTTCTTTTTAAACACAAAAAAGTTATTAATTTTTTTGACAAAATAATTTTTAAGATTTAATTAATCTATATGTTAATAACATCTAGTTTTAAAGTAATGAGTAAAACAGCAAAAAAAAAACTATGATAAATTTAAAGTGTATTATAATTAAATAAAATGTACATATCTTTTATTAAGACAGTGAAAATATAACTTATAAAAATATGTAGAACTGTATTTATGCTTGATTTATTATCTTACACTCATTAATTGAATTTATAAAGAAGATTTGTATATGTTACAAAATATAAGGAAATGATGCAAACCGGAGATTCAACAGTACATTTATTGAGAAAAAATAATTTTCTTTAGTTTGTTTGAAATAAATTAATACAATATATATAGAACAGCATAGTCTTATTTACATCAAAGAATAAAATGATGAAACCTGTTTTTGAATAGTTGATTTCTTCCTTTTAATATGATGCATATGTAAATTTCATATATTGAGAAGAGATTCTGTTTAGACTACTTTTGAGTGATTGTGGCAACATTATTTCATGAGAATTTTTATTACATAAGAAATCTTAGATCTAAAATTTAAAAAAGGGAATTGCATTTTGCGTTCTATTCTCTTGTGGAAAAGAATTCGAATTTTTTATCTGAATAAAACATTATTCCTGTCATTGGTATTGGATTTATAGAAAAGTACTTTCCTCAAACAAATTCGACAACCCTTATTTTTTTCTAAATATTTATGTTTCAATGCACGTACCGAATTTAAAAGTATGCTCCTCGTAAAATTTAACTTAAACAAAAAAATAGCAAAAGGACTGAGTATTTCGAAAATTTCCCTGTTGTCTAGAATTTCTGTACTACTAGACTTTGCCTTTTTCTGCCATCAATATCTTTAAGAAATTTCATTTTATATTGAGTTATCTACTTCTATAAGCTAAAGAACTCACTTTGAAATATTTTTGTTGTTTACTAATTAAAGATAGAATTAGTTTTATTGATTAAAATAAATTCATCTATTTTTCCATATTATTTTTCGTATTTAAAGGCATATTCAAAATCCCAAAGCAATTAAAGAAGGAAAGTAAATGGATTTACAACCCGTATATTGAATAATGTGTTAAAGTACAATGTGATTTTTAAAATATATTCCCTCAAAATTATGGTAGTTAAACATGGATTATATTTATACATACATACATACATATATTCGTTTGGGTTATACATATATATATATATATATATATATATATTGAAAATTTGATTCCCTCAAGTTCCGTTCTTTAAATTCTCTTATAATGCACACTGTTTGTAATATGCCCTTCCAGCATTGAAGGGTATATTGAAAAGAAGATCAATGCTAATCAACAAGACGTATAGTAGGAAAAATACTCCTTACAATAAGTTGCTTACCGAAACATGAAAAAAATAAAGAACGGTAGTCATTTGCAAAAACAGTTTTAGCGAACATACAGCAAATGAAATAAAGAGATTACAAATTAATCAGAAGTCTCTATTGTACCAAAATTTATCCTTTTATACAAGATTGCAAAGGAGTTACGTATAACAGTATGGTCGGTCTACATATCCAAATAATCCTTGCCAAAAAAAAATAAAATAAATGATAGCAGAAAGTATTGAGATACAAATAATTTTTTCATGGTAATTTTATGTATATTCTATAATTATACAAACAATTTCCATGAAAAAATCATTTGTGTCTCAAAGCTTGCGCATGTATATAACATTTTAAATATTATTAACATGAATTTAAATAATTTAACGCACCATCTAATATTTTTAAAATGAATGAAAGCGGTTTGTTAAAACACCTTTAAATTGTTTAAAAAATTCCCCTGTATTTATTTGTATAGCTGTCTTAAAAAGTGTAAATGCAGCGTCTGAATTGGACTATTATTCATAATATAATATAGAATTGATTTAGTGAAAGATAATACACAAAGACTAACTATCTCATAATCTACAAGAGCAATATATTTTTCAGAATAAATGATCCTCACATTTTTGTTACCAGCAAAGTGAAACAATCTCAGTAAAAAATGTTTTCCCTTCATCTTATAAGAATCCATCATGAAAGGCCGTGACTTTATACTTGAAAATGACAATAATGATGCTATATTATCTGGCTCTGATGTCTACTTTCTTTCAGTTACACCATACTTTATTCTTAGAATTACTCTCTATTCATACAGCAACTTCAGAATCTCGAGGAAATGGACCATTGGAGAGATGCCAAATTTCAGTGTACAAAGAAGTACTACGAATCCAGGATTAATTGATTCTGTTGAGTAAAAATAACATAAACCATAAAAGAGGTTATCTTTTTTCTCTTGCAGTGCCATAACTCCTCTAAATTCCACGGTACTTTGACCAAAACCTCTGGAATTTAACCTCTTAAGTGAATAATGTAGCAGTTTTACCAAGCGTTAGCACTGTTTGATTAATAATGAGAGTCTCGACCCGTTTAAAAGCTTATTTAAATATCTTTTACTTTGCTTAACCGATTTAATCTTCGAAATTTATCACTTTATATTTTTAATCATGATGTCAACGATGAAGTTTTGTCTCCTTTCAAGTTTTCTGAGACTTTCGAAATTTTAGCTTGTATTCATTCTGAAAAATTAAGTTGTTGTAATTTTCTTGATAAATTCTTGCTAAAAATTAAGTTTTTGTTTTCAAATAACGTTAAATACATGGTACTATATTACTAGGTTATTTAAAAAAAAATAAGTTAAGTTAGTATATACAGTGTTTCATTATGTATATTCTTTTAATAACTAACAATAATATATTTTAATAATTTTCTATGTTATTAATTAGTAAAATGCGTCTTGTAAGCCATGTACTATGTTAAGTATCTTACTGTAAGATAAATATTTTAAAAAAATGTGTTTTAAAAATTTTCGAAAATATTTTTTTAGTAATTTTAACGAAAAATTACAATTGTTATTTACTAAGAATTTGAAATAAAAAACAAGCAAAATCTAACTTCTAAATTTAATTCACAAAACAAATACAAATGTTTATGGATAAGACGAAAATTTTGTATTTTTTTACCCATCAAGCTTTTAAATGTGTTTTTAAAATATCTAGATATATTATGTTCATTTGCCGCAAGTGAGTGCATTAGTTCATATTCATGAAAGCATATTTTTGCAACAATAATTATTGGCTAAAATGTCTTCATTATTTGGAACTTATAAACGTGAGAACCGTTTATTAATTTTTTTAAGGTTATTTTTAAATTAGCTTAGATTAAATCATATACTAATTATTATTACTCGAAATATAATTTAGGTTTCTTACTCATATTAAATAGGTTGTACATTATATTTTGATGATGATTTCGTACGTAATTTACGATTAAATATTTACTTACAAATTAGTTTGGAATATGTGGCGGTACGAAGTTTAATCAATATGCTTTATAATGATAGCATTTCTCTATATATTTTCCTGCATTCTGTAGTTTGATTGCAGTTTTTGTAAAATTATATTAATATGTTTGTCTTCTTTTAAAATTTGTTCTCTTGTTTGTTAAAATTATACTTTAAAATATTAGTACTTTAGATAAAATACAATTATACATTTAATTTGCTTTTGAAATCAAAGAAGAAAATTAGCAACTGCTTGAGTATTTATGATATGATTATTAATTTTAAAATCTAATTTCAAAAATATGTCATTTTATAAAACATGAGATTTATTCAACGTTACTTTGTTTATTTTCTTACTACAAGTGAATTTAAAAAATGGTTATGCAAAAATGTTTATTCAATTTTTGATTACTTACCATTTCATTATTCGTTACCAATTATTACTTATTTCAAGTGCCATTTTCATTGTTTGAAAAATATGGTCATAAATTATTTCTTGAAGATCTTTAAAAATACACTATTATTGCTTAAATTAGTTGGTAAATTAAATGATAACCCCAATTACATTTCATACACATTAGTTAAAAATTATTTAAAGCGTTTTCCTGCTAATATTGCCAAACATTAATAATTTTAAAAAGGTTCATTGTATTAAATGTATCATTTCTTTAACAGGTCAAAGAAGATATAAGACAGCTTTTTCAAGAAACTATTTGATAAATAAACCATTTATGACTTTGCATTTCTGGCAAAAAGTTGTAGAAACAAATTGCATTTGATTGTTGATAATACAAACATGCATTCATATGCTTTTGTTTCTTTTTAATTTCATGCTTAAATTTTTAACGAATTAAGATTGAATATTATCTCAGTATTGAAAAGTTTATATTGTTTGTAGTTATACATTCAATATTTTATTGAAAGTCAACAATTAATAATATCTTTAAAAGGCAAAATGAATAATTGATTAATAATACTCCAAGACTTAATATTATAATAGTTTTTTAATATTCTACCAATTATTTCAAAATTACAGACAATGCTTACAATAATATATAATTTAAAGTTTAGATACTGAAATTAATAAAATTATTCAACAATGTATTATGATGAGTCTAATTGTATTACAAGAATCAGATGTTTGTCAGAACAATTATATTGGAGTCCATTTAAGTACTAAGGGTTCTTGAATTAGTAATAAATCTAATTAATATTATAAGTATTATATTCTCAATATCCCTCGGGCACAATTTAAAACATAATTTAAAATTTATGATAGTAAACCAAGCATAACTTTAAATGAATACTTGAACCTAAATCAAGAAAATGTGCTTATGAAATAAGATGCTTTTATGAAAGATTTCAATGATATCTGTTTTTACTTCTTGTTATTCTCTTCCTAAATTTTGTTACTCCTTTATTTTTACAAATTTATTATTGGATATAAATATTAGCAATAAGTCTCGTCCTTTGGCACTGACAAATGTTTTTCAGTTTATGATATTTATGTGATTAATAAATTTTTCTGATTATTAGTGTATTTAGCATAATTCATACTCAAAATTTATATAAATACTTTGAAAATTAAATCCATATTTTATGTTTTATTGCTTTATACTTATTTACATTATTAAGAAAGACAAATAAAGTAGTTGAATAATATTTATTTTAAATAAATATTTTACTCTTATAAACCATTGTTGTATATTAATATTTAGTAATTGTTTAATCTTTTAATATAGATAGACGCACAAATATAATTCAAGAATTGTTTCGTTGTTCATTAGGGAAACTGCACGACACAAAATGCAGTTCATCTTTACTTGCAGTTCATTAGTCTTTCTTTCAGATGTTGTATCTTCTTTCTTGACATTAATTTCGTTGTTCTTTCAAACAAAATGACAGCTTGTTAAGAAATGTTTGTATGGATATTCCTAATTTGTAAAATTAAGGAGCATTTGTTTTTTTTTTTCTTTCTAAATTATGTAATACTCCTTTTATAAGTAATATGTAGAGGTCTCATTTTTTATAATGGTATATAAATCCAAGCGTATCTAATAAATTAATATGAATTTAATTTATTAAATGTTTTCTAATTTAATTTTAAATTTAGAATTTAAATATTATGCTTCAAAATATTTTCAGCAATTTAAACAAAAAAATAATGGAACTAAAATCTTAAACTTATTAATCTTATACTTATACTTAATAATAAAGAAACAGATGTTAAATAAATAATATTAATATGAATGTTATGAATTATTTAATATGAACAAAATAATAAAAAATAATATTATCTGCTTCTAATTTTGCTTTCATAAAAGACAATCTTAAATTCAAATGAAAAATATTGAACAAGACATTATATATGTAAACTGCAACTTTATTCTTATGTACAAGGAAGCTTATATAAGCTATTTTTTTATTGTTAGAAAATAAAGATAATTTTGATGAACCATTTGAATTTTAAAAATACACAAGTTTCCTCATCCAAATGACTTGAAATTTTAACAGTATGCTCATATGAGAATGATATTTTTTTAGTAGTAATTAAAAATAAGTATACATATCATCGATGTGCATGTACAAGTAACACTAAATGCAGTATATTCATTGATATACAAGTTAAGGATTTGTTGGAGTCATAAGTCTTAAGGTTATAAGCCACAATTAACTAACATTCTGGCCAAGTACTATCTCCAGATCTCAAAGTATTTAAAGAATACTTTGTATTACGGTGGTATTGATATACTGTGTAGGTATGAATTTGAAGACTATATGCTATTACATCATGGTTTTCTTTTACGAAGTTTTATATTAATAATTTTAGAATTCCAAATGCAGTGTCCAAAATACATATATTTGTAAATATCAGTCAAATAAATTACTTCATATAAAAATACTAATCTAAAATTTCAATATTAAACTAATTAATTTTTTTATTACTTTTGAAATTATTGTTAAAAATGAATTTAAATGAACTTATAAAGGCTCAAAGAAAATATTTTACAAAAGCAATTCCACATACATTCAGGAACATTGAAAACATTATACCAAGAAGGGAGCCTTAGATTGAAATGAAATTTAATGCAATATAAATGATACTGTTGTGAAAGCCATGTGATCCTAAAATCAAGACAATTATAATACAATGTATGCAATTAGGCAAATACAGTGCAACCGCTATAGTGCGTCAGACCACCTCCTGCTTTAATACATGTCACCATGTGATCAGTCATCAAGTTGATCAGATGTCTTATGTTGTCTTGAGACATATGTACCCTAAATCAGTGATTCTCAACCTGTGGGGCGCGACCCCCTAGGGGGGCGCGAGCACACTAATGGGGGGGGGCGCGAGCATATCCAAGAGAAAATGTTATTTAAAAAAATTGATTAAGTGACTGAAAGGAAAGAACACACACACACATACAAAACAAAATACATTTCGATATATTTAATAATTAATTTATTAAATTAAAACAACTTACTAAATTAAAAAGAAATTTAATAATTATTAGTGACTTCCTTGGGCCTGTCTTTCAAAGCAATGTTTTTTGAAGGAGGGTTTAATATTAGAAATAGACACTCTCAGTTCTTTTTCTATATTTAGCTGAGATCTATATTTTGTCTTCAAAGAAGCCACCGCAGAAAATCCAGTTTCTCAAAGGTCAGATGTTGAAAATAATAGTAGAATGCGAAATGCCCTTGTTTTTAGTGCAGAAAACTCATCATCCACTCCTGCCCGAAATTCAAAGAGTGATTCATTACTAAATTGTTATTTGGTTTCGCCGCTTGCCGTGAAGACTATGAAGGTTTCTTCCTCTTCGATTGAGAGTCCTTCGGGAGTATTTTGAAATAGATCCCTCACCCACTTGTAACTTGATGTCAGTTTGTCGTCAGCAAGAAAGTACTTTTTAAAATTCTTTGCTAACATTGCTAAATGATTTTCAATGATAACAAAAACAACTTTTACATGTTGTTCTTCAGCCTTGCAAGTTTTAAAACAATCATTCAAATTTGCAAACATTGTTAAATTTTCTTGCTTTAAATTTCTGCTCCACAATTCCAATTTCCTACAAAAAGCATTAACACTCGTATCCAATATATGTGTATTTGCTCCTTGCAGTTGAAGATTCAAGTTATTTAATTTCTCAAATATGTTGACCATGTAGCTCAATTTCAACACAAATAAACTATCGCGAAAATTCTCAGCTTCCGGTCTGTTTTCCTCTTGTAGGAAAACAGCGATTTCTTCTCTTAATTCATAAACACGTTGCAAAAATTTCCCTCGTGATAACCATTTTGCATCGCAATAAAATAGTAACGCTGAATGTACTGCACCCATGTCTTTACAAAGTGCGGAAAAGATTCTTGATATCAGGGGTCTCTTTTTTATATAATTTACTACGGTTACAACCGTAGTTAACACAATATTCAAACCAGGACTCATTTCTTTGGAAACAAAAGCTTCTCTGTGGATCATGCAATGTGTCCAGACGCACTGTGGCGATTTTTGTTTCACAAGTGCTTGAATAATTTGGAATATTCCTGACTTAGAACGAGCACCATCCGTGCATATTCCGACGCAATTTTTCCATTCTCTGTTTGCCTCGTTCATAAAACCATTTAAGATAGCAAATAAAGCGAGTGCTGTTGCTTCGAGTTCTATTGGTTTGCAGAAAAGTAATTCTTCTACTACTGACAAAACGGCTTTTTACATCTGGCTATTTTATATTAAACTTTGTTAGCGACAATTAAAGCTTTTTCATTCAAGACAAAGTTTTTTTAAACAATGATTTTTGCTTTTCATATGATTTTAATTTTAATTCGAAGAATTATCTGGATTTGTTTACGTACTCACTATGAAGTGTTTCCAAATGTCATTTAAGTTTATTAGGTTTCATGCTGTCTGCCACCAACATTTGTGAGCAAATGATACACAGGGGCCTTTCTTCTTCATTTACTTCAGTACTAGTGAACCCAAAATTTAAGTATTCTTGAGAATATTTTCTCTATTTAATTTTCGAAACACGCTCATCTGTGTACTTGTTGATGCTTGTCTATCGTCTAATGCTCGCTTACGCCCGCTTAAAAATTTATCCATGATTCTGAATAAGTCTGCTGCCGTGAATATTTATTACGGTGAATTGCAATTACACGAAAATATATATAATATACACATTCAGAATAGATTCAATAGCGATAGAAGGATCAACTCGAATGAGATTGTCTGGAATTGAAATTTGCGCATAGAACTTTCTCCTTCTCCCTATGAGAAAACATTTGTTTACATCTGTGCACGCTCCTAGCCTAATTTTTTGCTGACAGGCAAATAGAAACTTCTCGCGAAACCGTGAGAATGCCCGATATGGCGGGACGCAAGAGCAATAAAAAAGCATAGGATTCTTGTGTTTTTCAATGCTGAGGATCGGTGTTGCAAAATGTCAATAAATTTCGGTATTGTTGGTAATTTGTAAAGTTTAAAATTAAGGTTGTAGTGCAGGTTTATACAAAATACTCAAAATACATTATTATTGTACATTATTGTATGCGGTGGGGAGGGGGGGCGCGATGAAAATTATGACTGAAAATTGGGCCGTGAATACTAAAAGGTTGAGAAACACTGCCCTAAATGATGAATAGTCACCTCCAAATCATGTATAGCGTGACAAGGAAGCATATCCCAAAAATTCTCTATCAGGGACAAGTCGGGGAGGGAATTGGCAATAGAAGAGTCTGTACATGAAGTAGGAAATTTTGAGCAACTCTATCTGTATATGGACGAGCATTATCTTGCTGGAAAATTGTTCTTGGAAGACCATTTAGGAATGGTTCCTCGTTGTGTCGAAGAATGTTCTCAATATGTTCCTTAAATTTCATCACATTACACATAAGTTTTGACCGGTTATCATAGCTATGCTTCCTCTGACACTTTCGTCTGCAGTGAGGGCAGTGTGTTGCGCGACAGTGGGATAGAATTGTACAGTTTTACTAGGGCACCTTCACAACCATACATGCCATCTAAACGAACCGTTATCTTTTGCCCACTAAACGAACCGTTATCATTTGCCCTCTAAACGAACCGGTATTCTTCACTAAACCCCACGTTTTGCCAATTTGTAGAATTACCCATCGATCAGGCGTGGCATGACTTCACACGAAGAAGCCGATGTTGTGGAGCTAAAGGCAATACACGATCACAGATTAACTACGCAAGGCGTATGGAATTAGTTTGTGGAACAACCTGCACCCCTGCATCTGCATATATCTTAGAAAGGGTAATACTGTGGCTCAGATTTACTGTACAGTCACTCTTGCAGCGATTTTCCGAGGTTGACGATAAATAAAATTTTCTGGCAACCCAACCAATTCTGACCAATCACAGATGAGGTATTCTAACCAATAAAAAATGGGGTATTTTGACAAAATGGGATTCGACCAATGAAAAATGGAATATTCTGTTCATTAACAGACTTCTCTTGTGCAGATTGGCGAGATTTTTGACGATTTTTTGAAAAAGTTGCCAAGAGCGACCATACATTAAATTTTCAGCAATACAAGCACTTGCCATACGGTATTTCGATCCTCTCACTTCATCGTCTTCCTGGTTGCTGCAAAACCGCTAATCAACACGTGGGTATCATCTAGTGTCCACTGTTCCCAACATGATCTGTGGGTATACTTCAAGCAAACGACCTGGCGATCAACAGGGAGTGTCGATAAGCCTGTTGTTTTCAAGCCTATTATGAAGCCCTTTTCAAACTTTACTTTGAATATGTGAATAATTGAATAAATAACGTATGAGTACATATACGTAAAGGAAAAAAAAATGAAATAAATTTTTCCGAAAATATCAGTAAGTAATTTTAAACGTTTTATTCAAAATGAAAATTAAATATAAAAATTAAATATAAGGTTTTCTTTTTTTAAATAAGAAGTACAATATTGAATTATTAAAACTCATTTATTCTTCATTCATAACTCATTGCAAAAATATAATATCGATTTTATCTTTTATTTATATTAAGAAAATATATATCAGAATATAGCTTTTGCTATCACTTGTTAAATTGTATTCATTTCTTATAATCAATAGCAAATTCTTAGAAGTAATCAAAGAACATTCTGTCTGCAGTTTAATCTATGATAAAAATATAAAAACTAAATTCATATATTTTTGTTTTAAAATTTAACTAAATGCATATTTATTCTAAGAGTATTTTAAATTATGATGCAAATGATAAAAGCAGAACTTAATTAAACAAAAAAAAAATAATAATTTTATATTTTCAAGTGAAGTAATTCCTTTTTCTTTCTATCTTATTTAGTTTTGAAAACTGCTTTTAAGTTTTCTCTTAAAAATTATTTGCAGCCAAATATTATATGATAATCTCATTTTATTTGATGCTTGTAAATGAAATTATTAAACAAATATTTAATTTACTTAATTATTTCAAATTAATTTTCATAATAAGTTATCATAATCATTTTAAGAAAATTAATTTTTGGTAGTTTATTCTGCAAACTGGTGGACATTCAAATTGATAAGTTCTTAAGCAAATATAATAATGTTTTATTTTATGATATATTTAATAAAGGGATCTCAGTAAAATTAAAATAATCTCCCAAAAACAATTCTGTATGATCAATTTAAATTGACAAACAATTTAATTAATCATTTCATATATTTTGAAACTGTAAACAATTAAAAATTAGTTAAGGAGGCATACAAAAGAACCCGTTTCATTTGCACTGTTTTATTTTTATTTCGGATAAAATGCTACAAAGATGTTATTTTGAACAGTGAAAAGTAAATTACTATATTTGTTTTATGAATTACATTTCAGAAAGCTACATTTTTTGGAAGTAGTTTTAATATTTATTTATTAGTTTTTATATAGTAAGATCACAGGTTATAAATTAAATATAATATTTTCATTTAAACGTCTTATATGAAATTCATTAATAAATTTTATTTGATCATTGCTAATTTAATTTGTCACGTGCTCTAAGTAAAAATTGCTTTCAAATTAGGATTAAAAGTCGTGTTTGTCTGAGATATATAAATAATATATGACAATAATGTTATTATAACAATAATGTAAATATAATTTCTCTTTATTTAAACGAGTTATATTGTTTAAATAAAGAGATTAGAATTAAGAATAAGTATAAGAAAATGCTTAAAGGAAATGCATATTCTAAGTGACCGAGATATAATACTGAGTTATAATATTTATATTATACTTTGTTTGATAAGACGTATTAAATTGAAGAAGTTGAATTTACGTGAGTATTGTAGGGAATGATTATTTTAGCTGTTATTATTTGTTTTCGAAATTTTTACTGCTTAAAGTTTGACAATTTTAAATTAAAATTTAATAATATTTATAATAATTAAGTTTCTCTAACTAAAAGATGATTTTTGTTTACTATTAAAACTTGCACAAAAATATTACAATATATTTACGAACACATTTGTTTCTGTAGGATTAGAAAAAATATATTTTGAAAGATTTTGATGTAATTAGTGTGGTTATTTGTTTCTTTTAATACTGAGAAAATTAACAGTAAAAGATGAATGGATTAACGATATTATAAATAATTATTTTATGTTTAATTTAAACTTAAATATATTTTATGATATGAGTTATTTACAAAAAGCCTTTTTATGAGAGCATACATTTTATTTTATTTTAAATTTTGTCAGTTTTTAATTATATATAGAAGCGGTGATTTGAAATTCTGGATTTTAGGTTTATACAATGTGAAGACAAAATATCATAATTTATTGAAGTTGAATTTAATATGTAAGGAATATGACCATTGATATATGACTTATTTAAATGACATTTCATTAGATAAATTTCACAATAAAATATTCCTTTTATTAAATAAAAATATTAAAAAGCTTAGCACTCCTATTTTGATTAAATAAGCTGCAAAATATAACCTCAAAATAAAAGAAACTATACAGGATTTGTAAAGAAATTAAATCGACACTCGTAGAGACATAGTAAAAGAGTTGATAAAGAGGAATAGATATTTTCCAAAATCTTTTGATTTGTTGTGTGTATGCGTGTGATCCATTCATAAAGATTACCATAAGCCATTTGAATTTAAAACAACGATAAAAGAATAAAGGTTGTCAATAAGAATGGAAAGTGAAACTAAAATAGGAAATAGAGCGTTATTTTGGAAAAGGAATATAACGTATTTCCTTTTGGGAACAAAAATAATAATTAAATTTTACAGATCAGAAATGTTTATTTCTGACTTTTCAGGTCAATTTTTTATATCTGATTATGGTTAAATATAATTTTAAAATTTAATAAATGTATTTGAGAAATACCAAACAATAAGATAACTGACCTATGTTATTTAGAAACTAACTTATAACAACAAATTTTTTAAATTAATCAATCTTTTAATTAATTTCATATTACAATTTATAGAAATTATTTTGTGGATGTGCGTGCGTGTGTATGTTCACATTTGCAATAAATAAATTGTTTTTAAAATCCATTCAATTTATATATCAATAAAAATTTAACATGTGGAAGTAAAAATTATATAAGTATTTTAATGATATAATTAAACCAATTTGAATTTTATGATAGAATTAAGTTTGCAGTTCTAAATTTTCCAATGAAAAAACATATACTTTAGAAATGAGTTTTAAAAAAGTTCATTTTTAAAAATTGTTAATAGTTAATATGTTTTAAAATTATAATGGTCTATAAAGAAAATAAAGTAAATAATTGAAAATAAGAAAATAAAATATAGTTCTCTTATTTTGTTTATTATATTATAATTAAAAAAATAATATTAAAGAAATTGATAATACGATACTAATATAAGCAATTTTTTAACTGTGAAAATATTGCACTGATTATTTTATTTACAAGCTATTTTTAGATAAAATACACGAAATGAACTTTTATTAAATTAAATATCTTTGATAAATTAAATTTATATTTAAATCTCATGCAATGTCTTAAGCTAGAAGAACAACATATATTTTATTGGAAAAAGTACGATGGTGAAAGTGAACTATATATTAATGTAATCACCAAAAATATTTTCTCAGGGCGATATAATACAAGAAAAATGTTTACTTATTTTTCTTTCAGGTGTTTATGCTTTTATTATAATTTCGTTTCAATTATAAGAATAAATGTACCATGATTTTATGATTTTTTGATGGAGACCAGTGATTTCTGTCTTATCTCTTACTTTTTCATTTTAATCAATGATACTATAAGTCATTTAATAATTTGTCAATTGTCTTAAAATCTGATATTGGTAATACAGTGAATTCAGTTTCCTTTATAAAGATGATATGTATTTTTTTAATTTATTAATTATTTTGCACTTATTTTTCCAAAAATAATGGTCAGAATAACTTTCTCTTAATTAATTAATTTTGTTAAAATTAAATTTTAGTTTATTTTTTTAAGTAAATGATAAATTTTATAGTCTTAAACACACAATTTTCTGCTCTATAATAATTATTTAATTAATGACGAAAAGTATCATGAATTTTAAAATCTAAAATAAATGGCAAATAATTTTAATTAATATGTTTTATAGCATACTTATAATTATTAATGCAAAATATCAGAAAATTCTCTGTTGCAAAATCAAACTCAATATTAGATTTCGTTATTATATTCGCATAAATTGTTTTCTAAATAATCATTTTTATCTTAGGGAAAATTATGTTTTCATTCATAAATAAAACAAGAACTACATTAAAAATTACAAATTTGAACTGTTTTACATAAATGTTTCTAAGCTGTTTTTAAATTTTTTTAATGGTTATGTTTTCCATGCTTAGAGTTTCACGCTGATCATAACTTATTGCGAATGTGGTCTATAAGCATATTCCATTCATTAAAAACTCACTTTATGTTAGTATCTAATATAATATTAGTGTAATGCATACACATATTAAGTTATTGACAGATTCAATTAACTGTTATAGAAAAGTAAAATAATTTTTTAAATTATATTTTTTCAACTTCAATTCCATCTATTCTTTTCAGTGTTGTGTTTGGTATAGTACTTTCAGCAATAAGATTTAAAAATGTAGAACTACAGTACTATTTAATGCCAGTTAACAAATGTTTCTGAGTATATATAATACATATATATTTTATATAAGTATAATACATATATATTTTATATAAGTATATAAAGTACTCAAGCGTATATAAAACAGTAGTAAAACTTTATGCATTTCCAAGGCATTGGTCAATGTTTTTGTAGTTAAGAAAACAATTGAGAGTATGAGAGTTATTTGCTATTTTTATTGAAATATAATTATTTTTATTAATTATTTTTAAGGAAACTGAAATAAAATATCAATATAAAAATGCTTCATTGCCTTAAGTCGGTAAAAATGCTTAATGATGTAGAATAATATAAAAAAGGATATGAGAAAGAGATAACATGTATAATCAAGAAATTGTTCATTACAATTTATTCTCCAGCATCATTGGAGTTCCAGCAGACATATGATTATAAGTAATGATTTAATAATACTTTTTCCTTAATTAAACTTTACTAAAGATCTTTCTAATAAGTACATCTAAAAATTTTTGAATATAAAAGAGGAATTTTCACTCATGTTTATCAAAGTGTATATAATTTCAGAAAATCAATCTGGGGAATTTTGAATTTTTATAAATTAAATAACGAAATATATTTTTGGCATATATATCGAAATTAATTGTCAAAGCAAATATTTCTTTGGCAATGGAATTAATTTTGAGTTAATTTACAAGATAAGATAAGTGTATATTGAATGCAATCAATTTTAACTAAACTATGAATTTTGGTTTTATTAACTTTCATTGGAAAACAGAAAAATGTGCATTTTTATTTTCATTAAATGTGTGAAATTTAAGCAATTTGTTATTTCGTGTATTTTAAAGCATTATTTTTCATTTCAATCATGCATATTTAATGACTAGTGATCTATTATTTTATCTTTATTTTATAACTTATCGTTTATTTCTCTTTATATTTATTTTATAATTTATTTCTCTTTAAAAGGGATTAAATGATTTATCATATTTTAATTCATAAATTTATTATTTCTTTTCTGCAATGATACATTTTTCGAAAGAAAAAGCTAAAAATAAAGAATAAATTGAAAAAATTATTATATTAAACAAATTTAAAATTAATATAATTCAGTAGTGCCTATTTTATTATGGATTATGCAAATAAAATGATGATGAAATATTCCTTATATTTATTTAGATTTAATCATAATTACAAAACTCAGATATTTAGTGATTATTTTAGTGTATTTCTGATAATTCGTTCTAATAAGTAAGTAGATATTATTTTTTTGCTGTATCGAGAAGTTTTCGTTTTCTCAGAGTACTTTCGCCTTACCTAAGAACATTATAAAATATAAATTCAATTGGAAAATATTTTATTGAATTTTATGGCATTTTTCGTTTATTTTTGAAAAATTTAATTCAGTTATTTGCAGTTCTTCACTTGGTAATATGTTTGAAGTTGGTTTTCTCAACAGCATTAACACATATCTTTTTAGTTACTTTTCAATTTTTTACTTGAGCATTTTTAGAGACTCAGATTAAAAATATATTATCTTATTTGAATTATAAAGGAAGAATTTTTATACAAGCCAAATATTTTATAACCATTTACTTTATTAATTCAAGTAATTTAAATTAGAAATTGTTAATATTGAAAATATGGAATTTATTTTGTGTGAATTATAATTCACATATTTTTATATAATTCAAAGTTATTAATTTTTGTGATACATTTTAGTAAGCATTCAAAATAAATGAAGATAGTAATTAAGAATTGAACTTATGAATAGTAGTTACGAGCAGCAGTTTTGTGGTGGTTACATTTATATTAAGATGATAACTATTTTCGAATTTAAACTTTGATTGATAATTTATTATTATTTCGTATTGTTCTTTATGAAGACATCTTTATTAAATATTTTAACTGCTTATGTTACCTTCAATGGCTCATTTATCATACATAATTTTCCAATTAAAGTCTACAAGTAACATTATTAGGAAAAAAGTTAATGAAAACTTTTTCAAAACAATTCACTTCGGAAACCATCATGGCTACTTGATTAATCTTTCCAACGATTATAGATAAAATTATGAAAGTTAATAAATTAATATTCTTTATATCAATATTTTATTTTCTAAAATGCCTCGGGGTCGAGCTGTTAGCCGAATAATTTGCGCTCACACCTTCGATTCAACAGTTGTTAGGTTTGAATCCCAGCTCGGGTAACAATATTTGTTGTGATTCGTAGTCCACTTTAGTTGTAGGTACCGGTTTCATTATCCTTTATGTACATAAGATTACAATTGAGTGAGAAATAAAGCAAACAAAATGACTCAGGTTCTTTATGAAATACTTTAAAATGAAAACTACACCCTTTATTCAAATTAAGAAAGATTATAAGCTTAAAAAAACATCCTTTAATGAAGCCAAAGAAGTTTTAGTAAAATCTTAAATAATAATTGCAGTTGAAATCAATTGCAAAAGATATTTGGTTTTACACCCAACAAAAGTTGCAAAATAATAAAAAATAAAACTATGATAATATATTGGACTATATTTTTATTTTAACGCATGATTTTTAATGAAAACCGTTAATAATATTCAACGTGTTATGATTCATTTAAAAAAACTAAAAGTGTTTTGTGAACATCTTTAAAATCATTCCTTTTATTTAGAAAACATTTGTTGATTATTAAACTATTATCTTTGAAATACATTTTTTTGTTGATTAAATCCAAACACTGTAGTTAGTAAGATTATATAAGTAAATTCAGTACATAAGGATAACATTGATATAAAATAGTTTTGTATCAATATTATCCTTATGTAATATTGATTTAAAATTTATTACAGTAGTTTTTGAAAGAAGACAAATTATTAGACATATTCATAGGCACAAGTACACGTAATAACTTTATAGCTCTTAAATAAGTTTTTAACTGAAATTATAAATCTCTTTGTTTTATAGTAATCATTATCAATTAATTAGTTAAATATTAATCAAATGGTAATTAAATTTTATTTTCATTTCTGAAATCACTACTCTTCTTTCATTGTATTCTTAATTACTACATTTAATACATTATATGTAGTACTTAATTGTTTTATAAAGCTATTTCTTAATTTGTTAATTATATTAAAATTATAAGATCATTTTTTAATTCATACAATAAAAATTTATTCACATAGTAATTTATAAATATAAAATTTAAAAGATTTACATAATCCTAAAAACATTGATAATTTAAGATTATAATTTCCAGTTTCTACATGTTAATTCAAGTATTTTTGTTAATTGTTAGAAGAATTTTTATTTATAAAGTTTCAAAAATATTTGTTTTCTAAAATTCATTTAATAAAATCAAAACAATTTACTTAAGTTATATATTTAACAGTAATGGATTTTGTTTAGCTATGTCACCCAGAAACTGTGCCAAAGTACTTCTTACTGATTTCCCATAATTCCTTTGCAATTAGAGAAACTGCATTATTTCTTCTTCCAAACACCTTCAAATGTTTTTGTCTCACAATTGTCCTTTGTTTGCTTAAGTTGGGAATGAACACAAGTATAGATTGTTTCAGTTCCCAAATTTCATGCAGTCTTACATATAATCCTTAGAGAATTGGATCAGAGTTTATCCACAATCTCTACCTAGATTGTTTCCGATATATTGAAGTTCTTGTATCGATTGAGCTAGCAAATAAGCCCTCTCTTGTTACTTTACGATTCATTACTTGATAAGATCCTGTTAAGTTGAACTTTTTCTTATATTGGCGAGATTAAAGCGATTGTTACGAAACAAATTTCGTATTTCCAATTATTTGTGTCAAATTGAAAGCTTCGAAATATTTCACCAAAGCATCTAGTGAAAGCAATTTTATACAATTGTAAATTGTATATGGTTGGAAATAAACATTTATATTTTGCCAAAAATGTAGAGAAATAATAATAAAAAATACAGTTTTAAATAAAGAAAATTAATTAAGCTACAAAATGACATGCTAACAATTAAAATGCACATGTGTTATTGGTGAACATCATATGTAATTATGATTCTACATATTCATGATGATATCTTAGAAGCAAATACTATCCCTGATTGATATATTTGTTCATAAATATAATTCATTTATATTTATGAACAAATAATTACTTATAGTTACATTTAAGGAAATTTTAATATATTTATATGTTAATACTTCATAACATTTAAGTTATAATATATTAATTATATTTTTAATATATAAATATGTTAATTAATTGCTATTTGGTATATAAAATAGGCTAGAAAAACTTCCAAGAAAAAAAATACTTCTACTTGTGGCCGGTTACGTAGACAAGTCTCTGTGCTTTAATGTGACTAATAACCAATGTTGAACGCCATATTAAGTTCACTTTTCACTAAACTGTGACTGATGTGCAAAAGAATCATGTATCATCGATATGAAACCTGATATATGATATAGCATATTTTAAACCTCAAATATGTAGAAAGAGGATTTAGTGACTTGGTTATGTACCTAACCTAGTCACTAAATCCTCTTTCTGCGACAACTTCCTGGATATTCATTTGTCTTTCATATTGAGTCTTTACTTTTTAAAAAGAATTTTATTTACTTGTAGGGAAAAGTATACATTATTTAAAACAGTATTTTACGCTTTTGTGGTGATAAAATATTCTTATATTACAGAAAAAATCTATAAAATATTTTGTTCCCTTCATGAAGGATAGTTGTTATCCAAACATTGCCAATTTCAAGACAACGGTTTTTCTTGAAACTTTTAAGGTATGAAACATTAAATGTAAGAGTATATTGCCATCATATTATTGCCAAGCGATTGCGGAATATACTTTAGGCATAAGTATGGAATTTCAATATTTTTCTGGAACATAATGACATTTTGACAACAAGTTCTCAGATTGGATAAGAAAATATATTCAATTGCAAATACAGAAAAATATAGATGAATATATGATTGTGAAATATACATTTTTTTTCAAATTGCTTTAAAACCATAAGTTAAAATTAACTTAATTTGAATAAAATACATAAAAAAATTATCATAAATGCTTTTTAATACTAAAATTTTGGAGTAATTACTGACTTAAAATAAAAAATTAAAATTTTTCTTATTATACGTTTTCTAAAAATTAATTTTAAAGTATTCTTATAGATCACAATATTTTTAAGTATTGGGTTTTAAAATTGCCTAATATGGTATTAAATAATAATTTACTTTGCTAATTCATATCATTCATTCAAATTTACCGTTTTTTACAATTATATTACGATTGTAATAATAATCTAGACACTGCTATTTCTTTTATGATTAAATTTTTTGACAAAATATTAACGTATTTATATATTATTTAATATTTTGAAGCGCATGCATTGTACCATTTTAAAAACATATATATTTTTTAATACAATTAAATTTTTAATTGCAAAATAGCACATGAAGTAGATTGTTTTTTAGCAAAGTGATGTTTATAAATATTAAAACTACATAAATGGCAGGTTGTTGTTGCTGCACCAGCATGTTTCCCTGTACCTAGCCCTAAAGCATAAAAGACAGGTATAGAGCATTTGAAATATCACAAAAGAGTTCAGGTGGTGTTCTAATAACAACAACAAAGACTGTCGTTGATGCAAAATTTGGACTCTATTGAAGCTCAAAGAGTTTTTCTTTTTGATTTATAGTATCCTACTGTTGTATTATTTGCAGATGAAAATAACTAAAAATTAAAAAAGTTGTGTTGCTTTTAAGTAAACATCGATCCGGAGATCATTGATAATTAAATATTCAGTATTAAGCTTCTATTTAAATTTCACATACATTTTCAACATTAGGATTTGTTAAAATATTTGTGCAAAATGGTATAAGTTGAAATTCTCATATTATATAAAAAATTAAAAAGAGTCAAATTAACGTGATAAAAAAGCATTTTGGCTAGAATGGTGATTATAATTAAAAAATGAGTATTAGTTACTTTTTAAGCAAAATTTTAGCATACATTATTACATTTTAAAGCAGTAAGAAAGGATTTTATTTTAGCCAATTCTTTAAGATCAAAACCAGTAACTTGGTGCCAAAAAGTCTTTAATTGAGAGAAAGCCTAATGATAGCCCTTTCACAAGAAAATGTCGGACTAAGGAATTAACTGGTTAATAACACAGATCCTTGACAAATGATTACTCTCGTGAACCCTATGGTTTTTCACCATAGATTATAAGATAGTGAATAATAAGTATTTAGATTCGGAATAGTATCTCTTTAAAATAAAACGTTAACAATTTATAAGAGTTTGTGATTTCACAGAATTTTACAAAAAAGATTCATCATTATATTTATAATAATTATAAAATAGTTTTATAAAAAAGTGTTTTAATATTTTAATTTAGTGAGTTAAAAAAATAAGTAAATTTTGAACATTGATTGAAATAATGGCATTTGTGTTATGTACGAATTGAAAATGTACGCGACGCATAA
>JAPDSC010084564.1:2680-17577 GCA_026290005.1 Latrodectus geometricus | reverse complement strand
TATATATATATATATATATGAGAATGAACAAATTTTTAATTCTTAATTAATAATTAGATTTATGCTATTTATTTATCATTTCAAATTAAAGATGTTAACTATTAGAAAGCATTATTTAAAAAAACATTAATTAGTTATTATAAATAAAATGTCTTCTCTTTTTTAAAACAATCTTTTATAAATATAGGCAACAACAACAAAAAGATAGAAGATAGAGAAAGAAAGGTATTTTTAATAAAACAATAATATTATTTTTTCTTAATGCAATTACTTTTTTTCCTAACTATGCAAAATTTATTTCATTTGAAAATTGCAACACCAATTAACATTAGTATGTGTATATGCTGTTTGGTGTTGCAATTTTTAAGTTGTTGAAAATCATGAAGAATATTCATACAGGATGAATATGTGCATGCATCTATGTTTGTAAGTTTTTTTTTTTATGCGTACATCTACTACACTGAAATGAGAATGTTGTATTTGAAATTATCTTATGTATATTGGAAATTTATTTTTTTAAATTATATTTCGTATCGTAAGGAATGCTGTACAATACGTTCAAATTTAGCTTTGGTATCTAAAATATTTTTATTAGAATTATGTTTGATTTTTATGTTGTTTAATTATCATGATTAATGAACATTCCAATTTTAACTCCTAACTATTGTAAGATAAAGTTTGAAACTGCAAAATTTTTATCTAAGTAATTATGAAATGTTTGGCGACTTTCTTTCTAAGGCTTCTTTTCAAATATAGTGAGAAGAAAATCACCATATGGAATTCTCTTAAACACTCATTCCGACAAAGCAATCACAAAACAGAAGTGCAACACATATCTCTTGTTATAAACTATCAGTGCTTTGACCGAAACTAGGTCATTTCCATCCAAAGAGATCCTCCTGACATTAATTCATGTGATGATATACAGTATATTAATTTGTAAAGAGTCCTCACATGAATTGCCGTAAGCAATCAAATAATGATAAACATTTCGTTGGAAGTTATTTTAAATTAATAACTTTTAAAACTTACATGAATAGCTTAACAAAGGGATTAAGGGAGAAATTAAATAATAAAGTGAGTACAAAATAAAAATTTTATTAATGATACATTTCTATATAGATTTATTTGTTTGAATATATATAGTTAACACATGCTCTAGTTTTTCTAAAAACTAAAAAAATATAATCTCTTACGAGGAATGCAATACGTAGTCGAATTTAATCTAATAATTCGTTATATTAATAATAAATAATAATTATCAATAATTAAAAGTAATCGAAATAATTCTATCTTGTGACTCATTTAATTTAGTAAATAATAAAAATTTGTGAATCAATTGCATATAAAAATTCATAATTATTCTGATTACGCTGTCATTGGGGATATTAGAAATATGATAGTAAAACATTTGCTTTTTTAAATTTTTAAAAATCTTTTTCAATGATATATTTAGAAAATTAAAATCTTATTTTAACTTGGAAGATAATAATCCTTTTTCTATTATTATGAAATTCTAAAATTAATTAGGTTATAACATTATGAAGTTTAAAGCAAAAAAGAAAAAAATGGAATATAGCTTCCACAGAAAAAAATTTACATTTAAATAAAGAGAGAGAATTATATAGTTTGTGAGTAATTCTAATTATGTAAATTATTAATTTAATGCACGAAAAATGGAGGCAATAAAAACAGCTGAACTATTTTATTGTATTTTAGTTACATTTTATTAAAATTATCATAAATTGTTTCTATTTTAATAATGCAGCAGAATATATGTTTCATGGAGTGATATTTGGCATAAATGTTAATCAAAATATTAATTGTTTCAATTGAGATTCATGAAATTAAATATTTTAAACACATCAAAATATATGAAGCTCATAACTTATATATTTTAAATTCATGAAAAGCACCATAAATAACTTATATAAATATTTTGATAGCAGCATGTTATTTTTTCAATTGATTTAATTAATCCAAAAACTTTCATTAAATAGTACTTAAAATAAATTATACTTTCCAAATAAATGACAATGATTTGAAAATTATAATTAGTTTAATGATTACCAACTATGACAAAAATCTTTGCAAATAACCAACAATGAAGTAATTAAGGCGATGATCATATTATTAATAAAATTAAAGACTAAAAGTTAAAAAGAAAGCTATATGAGTAAAATATTAATTATCATCTTAAAATTTATTAAAAAGGAAAAGTTTCTTTATATAAATAATCAAAGTGCATTTAATCATTTATGTATATTTGTATATATACTGTGCCACATAATATTTTATTGTATAAGAGGTGATCATTCTTTATTAAAATGTAAAAAACTAAAATTATTGGCAAACTAAATTAATACCATAGTTATCTGTTAAACTAGAATTGTGTAAACATTAGACTTAGGTATTTCTTAAATTTTGATATCTTTATACACATTGAATAAGAAGAGAAGAACACTGCTTTTTAGAACATTATGTTAACTACAAAATATCACTTATTATTTCATCATAAAGAGCCACTCAACCTGTCTAGTGGTTATCGTAACTGACTACGGATGGACCTGGGTTCGAATTCCGGCTCGGGCATGGATGTACTTTCTCTTTCTCTCTCTGTGTTCTTGTCCTTTCCTCAGATGATGAATGAATGTGGCCCGCCCTATAAACGGGTTTGTGGTGGTGTGATGTGGGTGATACTCGTACCTCCGTGACTTGGTTCGCAGGTGCCCACCGGGTAACGATAAAATGAGTCGCAGTTTCCGGCCTTGTTGCGGCAAATGGGCTAATGTACTTTTTGTTCAAGGGTGCCCGTCATTAGAAACAAAAAAAAAAAATCCCATCATAAAGATGAGATTTCAGTGTGGTATATATAAGAGTATTAAGTTTTAAAATAAACAAGTCATTCATCAATCATTGGGATCATTGGTTTCTTCTGGATACTTTAACGAGTAAATTTCGCGGTGTAACATATTCTTTATTAATTTCATTTTTATTTAAGAATTCAGTGAATCATGTTTTTTTCTATTGTTTACAAAATGTTTTTAAAAATGTGATCACTCGTTTGAAAATATTTTTTATATTACACGCATAACATATTTTCACTGAATTATGTTTAAAGTTTCACAGTAATATACTCTGTAAAATTTATGCAGATATTTGTTTTTCATTTTATTAATTTTTGTTTTATTGATGTTTGTTTTAAATTTATGCAGATATTTGTTAATTGATAACAAATATCCGCGTGAGTTTTTGAACATATTTCATAATATTTTATTTCATAAAATAATTAGTCACTTATTATTTTTTCATTTAAAAATATATATAATTTCAAGATAGAAGATTATTTTCAGTCTACTGTAAAACAGTTATACACAAAAAAGAAAAGTATTGCAAATGTAAACACTTACCAAATATCTTATTTAAAATTGAGTAGATAAAACATCAAATTTAAACATTCTTGATCTTCTATGATTAATAGAAGATTAAAAATTGAACTTGTTTAATGTTTATTTGCATTATACAAAATTCAAAATTTCTGATTTCCTTCTGTCAATACAAAAATCACTATAAAATTACTCTCACGTTTTTGCCATTTACGAAAATATCCTTAGCAAATATTTTTTCTGTTAGCTAACATTCTTTCGTGTGTCAGTTCCTTCAATTTCAAGCTTGGAAAATCCTTTCCCATGATTGAAATATAAAAAAGAAATAGCTTTTTATGAAAAAGAAATCTAAACATACTGACTGAAATGTCCAAATCTCCTGAAAATTCTCATTTCTTCAAATACATATGTAACCGTTCACTTGAAACTGCGATGAAAATGTAATAAATTTTTTGTTATCGTTCCGTATTTTCTTCGTGATTTTTTTCATATAAAGAGCTAGGATGTGATATAAGAGAAAAAAAATTAGATATAAATTAAACATAATTGAAGTTTTAAACTAAATAGTAAGTACTCATGAAACATTCTGTTTTATTTTCAAGGAAATTACATTTTAATTTTTTTCAATTATAATGCTTACAAGTCTTGCTAAATTCCTTAAAAGTTAGTTATGATTGTTATTTTGACCGAACACATATATAATGGGAAACTTTTTGCCAAACTGTTTATGGAGTAGATAAAAGAAAAAAAATGTATTTTCTATAATTACTTTAACATTTGAAACAGAAATCATATTCAGTTTGTATTTCCCAGTTATGTGACAAAACGTTTAATTTACTGATTTAAGTAATAGAATTATTAGATGAGTAACTGCTTGCAAACTTAGTTAATAGTAATAAAGGTTTTCTTTAGACATTTTAATATTGTTATTTATTAATATTTTATTAGATTTGATTTTAGGCATTACAAAGGTTTACTAAATATTTAGTCACCAAGAGTTTAGAATATGTTATGTTGTGATTTTAGTATTCTTTCATCTCTGAAGATATAGTAAAGTTTTCCCTCTTATTATATTAATTTATTTGGATAAAAAAGGTTTAGTAATTTTTCATTTATCTACTTAGTAAACTCTTTTACATATTAATATTTTGGAAGCATGAAATGTAATAGTAAACCATATAGGTAATACTCAATAATTCCTAATTTTTATATAATACTTAGATAATTATAACTATGAGGGATAAATATTTTATAATGTTATGAAATAAATTTTTAATATAGAAGTATATACATTTTTAAAATAATAATATGTTTATTATTTTAAAAATGTATATACAAAAGTTTTTTAAGAGATTGTAAATTTTCATTTACTTGAGTTTGATTAATAAATAGGAAATTTTGTTTTACTAATTTTGAGATTTAATCAATTAAAAACATTTAAACGAATTGATTCAGTGTACATTTAGGCGGCAGAGATTTCAATGACGCGAACTCTAAACATAGTTTAAACATTTGTTTCTTTATTACGATAAGTTATTAGTATCATATAGTAATAGTTAATCAATAATAGATTGCTATTTAGTTTTTAACTAATTGCTATATTGTCATTATCTAATTGTATTTACCACAGAGAAACACCTCACATAGATGTGAGGTAAATTTTAACAGTGAACTATATTTACTATTAAATAATAACGTCCAGCAATTTTTAAGATTGTAAATCCTTGATTACATATGTTTGTTTAAGAAATAGAGCTTTATTTTGCTTATCATAGATATTAAGGGTACGTTTATACACAAAAGTACGAGCAATATTTCCTTCCTTTCTAGCGCACTCCGTTTTGTTTGTTTATGCAATAATAATTTACTGAAAGTTTCTTTTAGATTAAGAAATATGCATTTTAATGTTGTTGTTGCTGTCGTGTGCTAGCCAGGCTAGCAATATGGGGTGCACTGCTCCACTTTTCTAGCTGAACCATATTTGATGGGGAGTCCGACTTCCTCAGTACACACATGCCATAGGGACCCGTTTATAGGGTAGGCATCCATTCACACACTAAGAAAGGGCAAAGACAATAAAGAGAGAGAAAGTACATCCATGCCCGATTTGAACCCAGGTCCGACCCATCTGTAGTCAGGTACGCTAACCATTAGACAGGTTGGACGGCATGCATTTTAATGAATCAAGCAAATGAAATTTGTATGAAATTTCAGAAAAATTTAGTTTGTAAAAATAAAATATTTTATTCTACCTAATAAACAAGTTCTCAGTTGATAAATTGTGAATAATTATTTTGAATTTATATTACAAAAATTACACTTAAAATGTAAATATTTATCGTAACCACTTCATTGGAATAATGATTTTTGAAAAGATTTATGAATTTTTCAAAAATATCAGTAATAAAAGGTATACAATCATGCAAACATAGTATAATAAAGCCGTGGTGGACTGGTTGGTGAGGAAGTCGTTCTCGTTACCAAAAGGTGGTGAGTTCGAGTCCCGGGTTAGCCGAAGATCAGTTGTGTTCACTAATGGTGACTGGGACACGTAAAATATGTCGGGCTGCAAAGTCCTCCATGTTCCCATTCCAAATTAATACCTCTGGGGGTCGTTGGAGCCAGCTCTCGTTTCAATCTAAAAAATTGGAAGATTCCGATGGTGCTGCCATCTATGAGCCAAATGTCATACTTTCACCTTCGCATGAGGGTGCTCTATTAAAAAAAAAAAAAAAAAAAAAAAAAAAAAAAAAAAAAAAACGGAAAACGATCTCTCTTTCACTGACTTTGTTCGTTTAGTCTCTGACGGGTGGGCTTGGCGTTGCCAAGTGTCATTAGTAACAACAACAACATAATATAATAAAATAATCAATCACATTTTTAAACATTTAGTTAATTATGTTTTTCAATATCCCACAAATATTCTACTTATCTTGTCACAAATCTAGTTATACCCTGGCTACCAAAATTATAGGATTAAAGCAATATGATTAGATAATAGAAGATTATTGTAATAAAACATTAAGAACTTGATTTGCTTTAAATTTTCACAATATTTGCGGACATTAAGGAGAGAACTTTATCAATAGTTAAATATTTTGCCAAAATTATAATCTTGATTATATAAATAATATGGTATTATAACATCTGGAATGTGTATGTGCTTTAAAAGTTTAGATATTTTCCCATTAAAAATAAATACCTACCTGATTTAATTATTTGAGAAGTAAAATGAATATAATGTTATAAAATCAAAAATACCAAATTTTTTCATTTCATTAATATTAACATTATTGCTTTTATATTTTGTAAATCTAAACTGATATTAAAGAAAACAGCACTTATATAAGTAGATTATGATAAAAAGACCACATTTAGAACACATTACACGGATAAATTATATCCTTGAAAACTAAATTTTAATCAAATATTTACAAAAATATGAAACACTGTAAAATCTTTTGAAATAGAATCTTTTAAAAAAATATAATATTTTTCATTTAAATGCATGACCATAAATATAAATGTTTTCTTTGGAATTATTGATGCATTTTCAGAAAATGCTCATTTAAATTTAAAAATAAAATAATGCTTGAATATTTCTGTTGTATAGATATAATAAGAAAATATTTGATAAATATGTTCTTAGAAAGTTTAAATATATTCTATATTAATGGCATGTACACATAAAAGTAATTTTGAATTCATACTACCATTAAGCATCCAGAGTATCTGATATTTAGCAGTTCTCTAACACACAACCTACTTAAAACTATTTGAGAAAACATTTTTCTGTAAACTATTGTGAAAAAGGAAAGAATAAACTGACATTAACACTAAACTAAAACTATTGTTTCTACCCTTAGTCTTTTTATACGGTTTTTATTTAAGATAAATTTTAAGAAAAGCTTTGTTTTGAAATCCACACTCTTTTTGAATCATGTAGTTCAAAGGAAAACAAAGATATACAGAATTTCTTTACAGAAATAAAATCTTTCAACTTATCCAAAGCGTTCTATACTTCACTCATAGTTTAAATTCAAAACATTCTTACAAAAAACATTATACCTCAAAATGGTTTTTAAGATTTTGTCTTTTTTCCAAAAAATGTTGAAAAATACTTTTTATAACATTAAGGATTCATAAAACAGGCTATATAGAATGTGATAATAGAAATATTATAACAGAAGAAGTTTGTTCTTTGTCATTTGAAAATATGAAATTGATAATGAATGCATTTATACCAATAAATATAATAGTAGTGTGTTCACATTATAGTTAATTCTAATAAATCCTGATTTGTGTTGTGACCACCAATGTACTTAAATTATTATTATTTATTAAATAATCAAAACATTAGTTTATTGCTAAAAATGTTTATTAGTTTATCATTGCAAAAAAAAATCATTATTAAAAACATATAAACTAAAATTACAAAAGATTTTATTAATTAAAGAAATTATAATTGTAGTTTAAAATTCTAGCTTATATTTTAGATTCGTACTTTTCTTAAATGAACCTACGAATAGTTGAATATTTTAATTGCTGTTTTAATTTATAATTATATATTTAACTTATATGGCACATCACAATGTTATATAAATATTTAAATATATATATAAATATGTTGTTGTTGTTAATGACACTTGACATCGCCAAGCCCGCCCTTCACAGGGACGAAGTGAATGAAGTCAGAGAGGGAGCGTCTTCCGTTTTTTTAATAGAGCACCCTCAAATGAAGGTGGAAATACGACTTTTGCCTCGTAGATGGCAGCAATACCTGAATCTTTAATTTAGAGATTGAAACCAGTGAAGACCCAAAGCCTGGCTCCAACCACCCCCCAGAAAAATTAATTTGTAACGAGAACATGGACGACATTGCGACCAGACGGATTTAATGTGCCACTGTCGCCATTAGTGAACACGACGGATCTTTGGCTAAGTCGGGATTCGAACTCACCACCGTTTGGTAACAAAAACGATGCCCTAACCAACCAGTCCACCACGGCCTACATACATACATACATATATAATTTTGCCAAATAAAATAAAATATACGTGATTATCGTGAATTATGATTTCGTTGATTTAATTTTGTGCAAATGAATTAAGCAAAACCTTAAAATATGTTGAAAAATCTTGCTTTGGGCTCCTTCTGTCTTGATAATATTATAATGTTTAATTAATATATTATATAGACACATTATTTCATTAATTTTCAATTACCGTTCACAATATGCATACCTTTATTTCTACACAATTTAATACACATTATATTTTTAAAGAAAATGGAAATTTGTGATCCGGTATTAAATTCTACTTTTTAAAACAGTCATATGGAGTAATAGTGTTGGAGAAAAGTATAAAGATACATTATTTAGAGAAAATCTTTATTTAGAGAAACATAAATAATGAGTTTGTTTTAAAAAATTCATGAATAATAGAGAAATGTTTTTGATATGTGAGATAAATTTGCAAAAGAGCAAAGAAGTATAAGATATTGCGTCCTTAACCCTATAAATGGAATATTTTTAAAAATCATTAAATTTTTAAAGTTAGCTAAACATTAATTAAAAAAAATGTATGAATTTTATTAATTTTAGAAATTTTGCTTCTTTGCAACAGTTAAAACTATCACATACATTATCAAGAATGGAGTATGGAACATTTCCAATAATTTCTAAATTGCAAATTTTCATCTAAAGGTTATAAATCATAATATGTCAAACATTTCCACAACAATATGTTTCGTTCTCCAACACTATAACATCACTGATGTTACTAAATCATGTCAACAGGATATTGAATTCACATTTTTGAAAGCTTTTATAAGTGATTCTTGTTACAATTTTTTGATGAAAGACGTTTGCACATTACTTTATTCTCATATCCAAAATGAACAATTTTATATTAAAAGCTCATAGTTTAAAGCAACCACAAAATTCATAATTTTAACATTTTTTATTTCATGTGAGTTACCAAAGTCAAAATAATCTTAAATTGATTTGATCAATATTCTTTAAATAAATGTCTACACTATTCCATTTAATATGAAACATTTAGGCAAATATAATGTAAGATAAAGGCATGTTATCTTTTTCATTCATTACAAGTATATTTTAAAATGAATGTAATCATATGAGAAAAATCACATCTGTTATTTTAAGATATAACAACTTTTTAATAAAACATTGCATAGTATCAGCTTTATCAGTTTTTATTTTATTAAAGATAAAGTTTATTTAATTACAATATTGATACAAAAAGTTTTGCTAATACTTCTTAACAAATATATTTCAAATAAAGAAAATTATGAATAATTCACAAATGCATCGTATCTCAAATTATGTCACTAATCTCTTTATAATTATCTTCAGTAGAAAAAATTTAATTTATGAAAAATGTTACTTGCTTCTAATAGATGAAACCATGTAGATATTTTTAATGTCCCATTTTTATATTAATTTAAGTCATAAGACTAATTTAAATTTATTTACATTGCATAAATTGCATAAACTTTGCATAAATTATTAAAAATGATATGATAAAAGACAAGAGGATTATGAAGTTTTCTACAAGTAAATAAAAACTAAATTTGATTTAGACATATTTTAAATACTGTAAGCAACTTTATGAGCAGCTACACTGTTAATTAACAAATTAAAATACAGTATTAAATAATTAGATCAATGAGATTTGTGTCTGCGATAACGCTTTTTAAATTCTTCACTTCACATTAAGATCATTGCTCATTTCTATAGTTCCTGAATATGATGGAAAATATCATTCAGAGATCATAATGAATATCTAAATCTAGTGGACATTAAGAACTCAATGTAAAACTAATTGGTAAAGTTTGATTTCAAATTCGACACCAAAATTATTTTAATGTTTCCAGAGATTTGAAATTCAACTATTTCAGTTAAAATGGTACATTTATTTTAAATATTGGTTAATTAAAGCAAGTTTCCTAATATCTCAACTATTATACCACTAATTCAAAATTTCTACTTCTAAAGATCTACTAAAATTCTCCGAAATATAAAATAATTTCAGTGAACATTTATCATTTTTTCATCAAATTACATTTGCCATCAAATTGTTTATACTACCTTTCTTAAAGTTACTACCGTTTTATATTGATAACAGTTTATTTTAATAGTTCATTTAATTGATTTTTGCACCTAATTTGAATATCCACCAAACGGAAAGTTTCGAAATACTAATCCTTTAGTACTCTCAAGATAATTCTTGTAATTATATTTTTCATCAGCTGGGGATTGAGAATGCTTTATATAAAAGATAAAGATGAAACAATTTTTGAATACAAGCTTCAATCAAATTGAGATTTATTCTATAAGTTCGTAAATGCTTTAAGAAATAACAGAGAAAGAGAGTAATTCTGTTTAAAAATAAATAAATTCTCTATGTGCCTAGTACACTTTCGTTTGATAAAATCAAGCTTGAAGTGTAATTCCATAAATTTTGATTTTTTATATTTTTTATAAAAAAAATTAATTACAAATGTTAACACTAAGTTGTTTTCTTTCTGATTTGGTTATAAATACTAAATATTGATTATTATAAATTATAAGTATATTCTGATTTATAAATTTTCTTTATTTGATTACAAATATTGGAATTAAATTTAAAATATTTAAACGGAAGCTTGAATTTTACAAACAGAATACATTTTTGTTCAGCTATGCTATATCTAAAATGTGCATAGAATTATGAATATTGTGTGTAATTTAAATAATATCCTTAAGTATAAAGGTATATAGAGGAATCAAAAGCGTTAAAAAATTCCTTTAGTGAAAGACATCAATAATATTTTTTTTAGTTTCTTAATAATATGAATTGCATCTAATATATTTATATTTTTCAGGGATTCATTATGAATATTATAAATGCTTTTATATTTACTAATTGCTTAAAATGTTTTAATAACAGATATAAGGTTCCTTTATAAAAAATGAAAAAATATAAATCTAAAAAAAAAATAAAAAATAAAATAAATCTGAAAAAATAAATCTCCATGTAGCAAGGTTAATAGATAATAATTTCATTTTTAAAAAAAGCAGTAGTCATTTATATTAGAAGGATAATGTTTAATTTTTTATAAATAACTTTAATTTTATTGTTCTCTAAGTATTAGAGTATAATTTATAAAAATAATAAATATATTTAACTATGGCATAAAGAACAAATAAATAAAAGCAAATTTACTACTCAGTTTATCAAAAATAATTATAAGCATGTTATTGTTTTATTTTAATTCCATTTACGTTCAAAGATTATTGTTTTTGTTTTCAAGCATAATTCTATATTTTTATATTTTTTTATTCAAAATTTCATTCATAGTTAATTTTCTTACTCACAATAAACTACTCGGCGATTTTACTACTGGTGTTATCAAAAATAATTATAAAGAAGCCATTTTTATTTATTTTAATTCCATTTACTTTCAGAGATTATTAGGTTTTACTTTTAAACATAATTTCATCTTTAATCTATTTTTTATACACGAACTCATTCATAGTTAATTTTCCTCCCTGCATAATTTTTTTTCACTTGTATTAAAGCAAACATTAATTAATACTTGTTTTAATTAATCAATGTTGTCATCAAAAGAATTAATAAGAAGTAGAATTTAAAATAAATGTAAAAGTAAAGAATTAAAGAGGCATAAGAAAAGATAATATTTTGTATTCAAAATTACTATATTTGAATTTAAAGTTATATTATTAATGTTGCATTGCATACTTAAGAAATAAAAGTAAATTTTGGAAGTGTCCTAACGATGTTGTGTTTCAATTCTTTTCTCTGTTACACTTCTTCTGTGTGTGACTACAAAATTTCCTATGTTCCGTTCTTTTTGATTGGGACCATCTTCACGCAAGCACTTCACCAATCTCACAAAAATAAAAGTTGCTTGTTTGGAATAGCGCCAGATCTAATGTATCACGATGTTCTCTAAGTTAAAAGACGATTGTTTCAAGAAAGCATTTTTGAGAAACAAGAAGTGTGAGGAAGTAACTGTTAGCTGTTTCCGAGGACTGAAACATCATTAATGGTTAAGAGAGTTTTTTTCCTCTAAACCCCTTTAATTAATACATTTACAAAATATTTAAGTAAATTTATTATTTTTCTTTGAGTTTGCTGTTTAAAAATCATAAGCTCTAATTTAATTTTATCTTATGATATAGTAAGATATTTTGTTTTTTATTTAATTTAGTTCAATATATGATTATAATTTCAATAATGTAAACTGGAATTATTATGGTGAATTTTTTACAAACATTTTAAAAAGAAAATTAACTATTTAAAAGAAAATATTTTTTTCTAAAAGTGTATTATATTTATCATTCCAATTATTGGCTTGTATACATAATTTCAATATCAAATATCATAGTAAGCATAATGCAATTATAGTGAACATTAAAATATAGCTTTATTTCAAATATTTTAAGTACTTTTAATCAAATTAGAACTCACTTAAGATTAATTTGTCTTAATTTGATGCTTAATAATTACATCATTTTCTGTTTTCCAAGAAAACATAAAATGTAAAATTTATAATCATAACAACAAACAAATAATTATTAGCTTTAGTGACAATCGAATAGTAAGAGATTAAAATTAATTAAATTATGTATAATTTATATCAAATGTTCTTTTCAAACTAAGATCAAAGCAACATTATTATAATGCTTTGTGTTTTATAATTTACTAGACATCTATTTATACTTCAATTTTCAAAAGTTTTAATTAACTATATAAATTTTCTTGAAATGAATAATTCTTATTCATTTCAAGAAAATTTATTTCTGTGTATTTAAATGAATGATTTGTAAAATATTTAAATTATATTTTTTTAATTTATCAGTTACGGTATAAGTTTTTGGAGAATTGTTTCTATATAATGATATCAAATGATGCATAACTCTAAATATAACTCACATCTATATGAGTTTTAGCTTTAAAATTCTTATTTATTTTTTCCTAATATACTCATAGGATTTGTTAAAATATGTTCTATATTTTACTGTGCTTGGTTTTCCTAAACCTCGATTTTTTTGTAGTAAAACATGGTATTTTTATGTTTTAAGTTAAATAGGATATTTTCAAAGATGTGTCTGATCATTTTTTAACTTGTAAACAACAGTTTAGGAAAATCTATCACCTAAAAATATGACTATATACTCTCAAAACAGTTTGCTAATAATGGATCAAAATTGCTGATAACTGTGTTTTAAATGTCTTGATTTTTATATTAAAGTTAAAGTAAAATGAAGTTAAGAGGGATCTGCAAATTTATATTGGGACAAAGCAATATATGAAAATTAAATAATAATAGCGACTTTTATGAATTGCTCAGTAGAAAATTGCTAATTTTTATTTAAATCCAACACATACAAATTAGCATTTAACTAAGTTATAACTAGTTAATTCGGTAGTTATTAGAGTAAAAACTAAGTTATAAGAGCAATTATCAAAAGGATATTGCAAACATGCAATAGAATTTGAATAAAAAATTTGGACAGAAAAAAATTTGTCATTATATAAAATTATTATATAATATTAAATCTTATATTCGAATGTTAAATTTAAATAAAAAATTGAATAAAATTTTGGTGTTGGTAAAACTTACCGTGAGGGAAATCTTTTACATAAAAATATGTCCTTCATAATATTAATTATATTTAAATTCATCAATTATTTTTACTATAAATTAATTTTAAATTAAATCTAGAACTATTTGTTAAAGCTATTTTATTTGTTTAAATTAATACTAACGCATCACATACTCTGCATATTAACATAAAATAAATTCGCTTCTTTATGTTTTATCACATTTTTTAACTGATTATTAAGTGCAACAATTAATTATTTCCAGAGTAATAAAACGTATTTCAATATCTTGATTTCTTTAAGATCTTAAAAACTATCTTAAAAAAAATCGTAAAATTTTTAATAAAAAGGGAAATAAAATATTAATTTTATGCGTTTTATTTTAATAATTGAATTACAATAACTGCAATGATTCATGATATCATAAATACTACCTTAATCATAAATGAACTAATATGCATAATTAAATTTTATTTCATGATTAAGAAAAATAAAATACTTAATTCTATACATCTTAATATTAAGTAGCTAATTACGTTAAGTGATAATATTCATTGTATCATAAATACTTCTCAATTAATAAAAAATTATAAGACATGTAAAAAAATATCATAAATAGCTTTGAAAGATCCGCTTATTTTAATAAAAAACTGTTTTCTGTAAAGCATATAAGACTGTATTTGAATCCCTGTAGAAAAAAAAGGACAAAATCACTTACTTAAAATTAATAATGTGATCAATATCTAACTATGCATTATTTAGAAATAAGTATTTCTTATGTAAATTACAATTTTCATTTAATAATGAAATAGAAAAAATGTGTGGTATGTAATGGTTTCCCAAAACTCATAAGAGCTAATATAATATATATATATA
>JAPDSC010084555.1:46898-62325 GCA_026290005.1 Latrodectus geometricus | reverse complement strand
TGTCAAAAAGTCCTAAATCATTAATTGTAAACAAATTTATTAAATTATTTATCATGCATATGTAAAATAAAAGATTAATATTTCGGATAACTTTTTTAAGGAATTTTAAACATTTTTGAATATTATAAAATTTTATTTTACTCATGGAAAATAATGAGGACCTGTAAATAAATACCATTAACCTAATATTTTTAATGATATAATCAAAATTTGACTTAATTTATTACGTAATAAAATTTGTACTTTTATTTTGAAAAAATTTCTATATGAACAAATCCATAAATTCTTATTACAATATGTTCGATATAATTTTTTGGAAAATGTTGTTGTTACTTATGACAAATGCGAACCCCCCCCCCGTTAGGGACTGGGCGAATGAAATCAGAAAGAGCGTCTTCTATTTTTAAATAGAACATTCTCATATGAAGGTGGAAGTACGACTTTGACTCATAGATAGCAGCATCATCTGGGTCTTTCCAATTTAGAGGGTGAAGCCAGAGAAGACCCATAGCGTGGCTCCAACCACCTTCAGAGGTGTTAATTTGAAATGGGAACATGGAGGACATTGCAACCTGACATATTTTACGTCTCTCAGTTGGCATTAATAAATTTGATGGATCTTCGGCTAAGCCGGTATTCAAACTTACTATATTCCAGCAACGAGAATGATGCCCTAACCAACGAGGCCACAGTGGCCACGTTTTATTGAGAAATTAAATGTATGATACTAATAAAAAAAAATAACTCAGATATTAAGCAGTATGACAAGAAAGCTTTACACTTACCGGCAGTTCTTCCACAAACAGCCCACATAGTTTGATCTGCCAATACTTCATACATAAGAGAAGTATAATCAGAATCATTAATTTTGCATATAGAAATATGCATATAACACATTATGCCCATTCGACAAAATTCAGATCCTTTAGGAGGCTCAACCCTTGCTCGAACACCATAAAGAGTCTTAAAGAGAAAACTTCTTTAACAAACAATTTTTCATGATAATTAATGATAATTTTTATTCCCAATAATTAATATATCTTATTATGAGATAGATATAAAACATGAATATACTTCACCTCATAATTATTTAGTTTAATATCAAAACTAAATAGTTTTGTTTGTAGTGGTCTTTCAGTTTGGATTACATAATCCATTGTAAAACTAAAATGTGAAGGTACAGTTTCTAATTCTTCTGACATTATTTCCCACAAAAAACTAGCACTTACATCAGCTCTAACAATCTGAAATTTTAAGAAAATGTTTTTCAATTCTTTTAATATAAGAAAATAAGATTTTATTACAGTTTAAAATATTAGCATGGATTATAATTAGTAGTAACACAGTAGCTGAGCTAAGATTTTAATGTTCAGTTAAACTAATGAAAATTAAAAATAAAAATTTATATTTAATTCCTTAAATTTGGAATTTTTATAATATATTTTTATTTTAAAAATTTTAAAATTAATTTGAAATTAAATAAGCAATAATATAAAAACTATCACAATTTATTTCACAGTAAAAAGGTCATTTCTTCGAACTGATAACATTTGAAAATGTATATTTCTCCCTCAAGTTAATACCATTTTAAAATGATTCAAACAAAAATATATAAGTTTGCTAAAAATCTAAAATTAATTGAAAATCAGGGCATTGCAAATATCTTTGACATTACAATTTTAAATTTGATGTACATCATAAAAAATATGAAAATATTAAACTAATTATCCTTTATAATTTAATTGAAGAAAATGTTACTTTAAAAATATAACACACCAAATTATCTTGCAAGCATAGCTGTTTCAACGATACATCCTTCTGATCAAGAACTTGGAGTTTTACATTGCTTAAAGTAAAATGATGCTGCGGACTAGTCCCATGAATCACAACTTGGATGTATTTGCTAAAAGTACATAAATAAAAATCCATAGCAAATTATTTAAAAAAAAAAATTACCAAATAATATAAAAAAATTATACAAATACATTACTACTTTAAATATTTAGCAAAATAAAAATTTAAAATGTGCAATCGCATGATTTAAGTTATCAAATAAAAACACCAAATTACCGGACATCACATGTATGGAGTTTATAAATTTCAAAGAATGGAGGTAGGAAGTGTAAAGATATACGCTGAGGAGTTGTAGACCAGGGACAATGTAGTACTATGAAATGTTCTATCATGTTAGCATTTCGTTGAGGGCCAAATGGAGCAATGACTTTCAATGGTATTTCAGTGGATTTGAATGGTTCCATATCCGAAAGTGGAACAGCAATGTCATCAGACCAATCAGATATCACAGATTCATTTTCCACATACTATAAAAAATCAAAATATTTATAAACATATTTTGCTCAGAATTACTTAACATTTAAAATAAAATAAATAAAATTCATGACTTTTATGCATATAATATTTGAAATTTCTGAATTGAATTACAAATCAACCAGAATATTTCTAAATCAAACTAATTTTCAAAAACTTGTTTTAAATTCTACCATTACTGATTAATTATAAAAGAAATTATTCATTTTAGAAAAAAGTTAAAGAGAAATAAAATTGTTTTTAATTACATAGAAAAAAATTATTACTATTTACATTAATATTTTATTTCAAAATATATTATTAGCAAAAAATGGGCATTTAATAATTAACAAATTAATAGTTATCATAATTAATCTATTCTCTAAAAATAACTTTGAATGAATTGTGAAAATTATTAACATTTTAAATTATAAAAAATGTTAAAATAATCACCATTAATTATTTTTTAATTAAAATAATATATAAATAAATAACACGTTTCTATGATAACTCTGAAATAATAATTTTAATTCAACCCGTTAATAAGTTTTAGCTATATTTGACTATTTTATATATGAATAAAAAACATCAGCTATTAAAAACGTTTAGATATTATTCCAAAACTTGTAATACTTACTTACATATTGTTTTGTATTCTTAAGTTGAAAGCTAACATAATGTCAATTTTTATTAAAATACAATTTCAAATAATGGAATGTTTTTACTAAATATAAATAAATAATCAAAAATATTAAATAATAAATATTTAAATGCAAAAATTTAAATGATTTTAAGAACTCCTATTAATTTTTAAGTCATTAGGAATTGTAAAAATATACACAAATTTAACTGTAAATTAGAAAACAAGAAGTACCTTTAACTGTAGTCCTCTAGATGATTTTATTCGCATAGTTGCATCTTTGGAGAAGGAAGAACTACCACTAGAAATAAGTAAAATCAAAGTTTGTTCAATTCCAGCAACTAGATCCCCTTTAAACAGAAAATGCAATAAATTAGTAAGGAAACAACATTTTAAAATTAGCGATTAAGCTTTTATATTTTGGAAATTGAATCTTAGTATAAAATACTTGTTAAACTTTATATATATTACGAACTCTGTTTATATTTTTTTATAAATATGTAAAATACATTCATCAACAAATATTGAATTTAAAGCTTAAAAATGTAGACAATGCTAATACTACACATACTAAACCAGAAAATGTAAAATGTAAAACAAGTTTGATTATTACCATTTTGCCAAAGAATATTTAAACAATTATACTGACTACCTTATCAATAACAAAAAACTAAATCCAAGATATTGCTCAATTAATAAAGACTAATTTTATAGGTATGTTTAGTTGAATAATTTAGAGCTCATTAACTAAAATTTATTTAATTTCTAAGCAATTCAAATGACAATAAGAGATAGACTCATAGTTATTTCAAACAAAATATTACACACTTACAAAAATAAAATTTTTCTCGATTTATTAAATTATCGCAATAATCTATTTTTGAATAAGGGAAAGTAGTCTTAATTATTCCTAGACAATTCTTTCCATTGCAACAATATTTTCAAATAGTTACTATTTAATCTTTTTAATAATTTTAAATATGGTCAAAAAACTAATCAATACTTTGATTACACTTGAGATAAATATAGTGAGAAAATAACATTAAATGCACAGTAAAGCTGTTTCTTTTTATTTCTTTTTTCCCCTTTAAGAGGGTTTGTCTGCCTAGCACAATTTTACAAAACCTATGTTCACTACATTTTCTTCAAACACCGAGAAAAGGATAACTATATATAAGCACATTAAAAATTATATTTGTAGTTTGGTAATTGAACATTAAATACTAATAAAAGTCAAACAATATTTAGAGAGTCAAATGGGAAATATTCTGTTAAAAAATATTAGAAAGTAATTAAATTCTAAATACTTAATTTCATATTTATTGATTTACAAAATTCTAAGTTCAGGCTAAAAATAGTATTTAAAATTCAAGATAGAAAAAGACTTTATTTAACCCTTGCAACTAGTAAAAAATTATCTCCATTCATGTTAACTATTTTAACAAGTGGGAGAATTTTCATAAAAGTATGTGTGTGTGATATAACTCTACACAATAGAACTGAAAAATATTCTATTGGAAAGCTCATTTCATTCTTCTTAACTCCAGAATATTTTTAATTAAATTTTGTCTACCAAGAAAAATTGCAGAATAGTAGAAAATTTAAAATTTGCAATAAAAGTCTATGAGGAAAATAAACAAACAAGAATAAAATGAAATGATAATGATGAAAAGTTTTTAATGTATGGAAGTAAAAGAAAATAAGCAACATATTCCTGAAAAATAAGCATCATGCTCCTGTAAAAGAAAATAAGCATTGTATTCCTGTAAAAATACAGGTAGCTATTCTTAGCACTTAAAAAATCATTCAACATTTAGATTCATAGCTTAAAACATAATATCAAATTCCTGTTTCATACAGAAAAAAAAATGTTTACCATCTTCTTCAATATGCTTTCTAATTATTGATGGCTGTTCTTCTGTAACCACAAATGAAAATAATGGTGACAGGTTGGATAAAGCAAAGTGTATATTGCCCCATTCCATCCAAAGACGATGAAAAACATACATGCCACCTTCCCCTGCCTAAAAAAAATTTAAATTAAGGAATGGAAACAAATGATTTTAAATCATAATAAATTCTTCTTAGTTTGATTGCTTTTTTTTAATACAAGATTTGAAACAGCATGAATCAACAAATTCAGTAATTAGAAAATTTGCCACGCTAAAAAAAGTCAAATTAGTATTTTAAAGATTTTTTATTTATAAAATATAATATTTCTTGAAGTGCTAAATGACTTACAACCATGATTAATTTACAAATTTAACATGGTGCACTAAATATGTTTTTAAACATTTTTTTAAAATAGCAATTTACATTATAATAAAAACGAGGCACATTCTATTAAATTCTGAAAAGTTTTAATAAAATTACTCAAAATTCACAAATTGAAATAATAGTTGTGTTCCAGAGAGTATATTACTTATAATTTACTTATGACAGTACATCATTTTTATCAATATTACCAAAGAAATATTATATTATGCATTCATAAAATAGTAATTTGTTTTCTAATATTATATCACTTTTAATCAGAAAAACAACAAAAAATATTTAATTTTCAAAATACTTAGATAAATAAATAAATTATATAAATGATGATGATAAACTGAGCATATAAAAGCTCTAACTTTCAGTCATTTCTTATAAAACAAAGTTAAATTTTGATAACAAAATTTTTTGAAACATCAGGCATTATAAAAATGCAAAAATTTTAAGTTCTATAAATTCTATATATATTCCTACTGCATTTTGTTATTGAACTGATTATATTTTTATTTTCATTATTTTTGATATTTATTTATATTTTATTATTTTTAGTTTAATATACATCAAAAAAAATTTTTTTCCAAAAAAAATAAAAAAAAATAGTAATATATTTTTTTAATAAGTATATTTATTCAAATAACATCTCCAAATAGATATAAAAAAAAGTATAACTTTAAGCTGCATAAGAAATACCAAATTTTGATGACCACATAAAAATCTATCCATAAAGAAAGAACAATTTGAAATATCTTATAAAGCTATAAATATAATTAATATTACCAACAAACCTTAACAGGAATTGTAACAACATTGTGTCCAGGAACAAGTTTGACCATGCTAGTCTTATACACAAGTCCAGTTTCCTCTTCATTAATATCATCCTTGTGAAAGCCTTGACTGTCTCTACGTCTCAAAACCTGATGAGTATTTTTGCACATCACTGTAAAAATCTGTGTTCCTTCCTGCCGATATGAACTCAGTGTAAGTTGAGGTTGAATTAAATTTCGCTGAGGCATATCATCTCTGGAAGGTATACCAAGCTCTCCAGATAGTATAGGAGACATAGGGCTATGAGCTGTAGGAACAGCAGATTTAGATGACAAATATTGAGAATCAGTTTGCTTAGATTTATCAGCAGATGGAGCATTTTGCTTCTTTAGCACTAATTTAACATTTCTACAAATTATTTCATTTGGTAAATTGCTTTGAATATGAAAAGTAATGATTATCTCAGAATTTTTAATTATTGGAACTATGGAAGAGTCAATTTTGGCACCACTAACTATAAAAGTTTTCTCTGTGCGAAGTCTTAAAGGTTCTGAAAAAAAGAAAAGTTAGCTTAACTTTCAAAAGAATTACATAATTCAGATCAGAAAAATTACATGAAATATACAAGCATTCAATTGATAAAATTAACAAGCAATTGAATTAAGTAAAATTGTGATATTTATAAGATTAGATACAAAAAATTAAAAAGTCAATAAATACTTGTGCACTTTCTTAAGATTTTAACACAGTATTAAATTTAACAATTAAGAAAAAAGATTTATTAAAAGTATATTTAAAGCAAAAAAATTCAAATTATCTAAAGTATTTTAAAATTTTGCAGCAAAATATAGTAAAGGCTACAATAAATATAGTAAATTTGTATATTTGTAAATATAATTATTTTTTAAGAAAAAAACAATATTAATCTTGTAACAAAAGATAAATTATTTTAAAAAAATTTAATAGAAATATATATTATCTATTAAAATATATTAATTAGAAAATATTTAAAATTTACATATAACAAGTTAATTGCACAAATGTTTAAATTAAAAATAAAATGCAAAATAAAAAATTGAAGGAAAATTCTGTACATGATTCATATTCATACATAATAATACTAATTCATATATCATACAAACTACAGGATCATATTCAAGTAAACAAATATATAACTATAAAATTATTAAAACATAATAAAAATACACTAAATATACATTAGTGGAAAAAGCAGGACAAATTCCAGTTAAATAATTTTTAAATATATATAAACAGTTTATATATTATAATGTTTGTGCATTATCTAAAAGAATCTGAACTTATGGAGTAAATTTAAACACAAATGGTAAGGAGAGCTGTATATAATTGAAACCATTCATTCTTGAAAAAATTAAGATATACAAAGACATTTAAAAATTGAATTGTAGAAGAGTTATAAATTCTAAGTAGTCAGTCATATCTAAAAATGAAAAGAATCAATTATCTAAAGAAAATTTACCTGAACCCAACTTCTCACTAGTACTAATAATTTCTTGAAAATAATCTTTCCTCTGGTCAAAACTGAAACTTTTAGAAGCTGCAAGACGAATGCATGTTTTCAAATACCGTCCTACATCTTCCATTGCCAAATAACATTGGAGTAAATCTTGTTGTATATTAGCAGTTAACATTTCCCAATTTTCTTCTTTATATGTTTTTAGAAGGTCAGCCAAAAATGAAATTGCTTTCTGAGGTTGATTCATTTTCCTGTAAATGGCACAAATTTTGAAATTTATTTAAACTGGTTGAATTGTAAAGTTACAAGGCATACATTTTTTTTTCATTTACACATATCAAAATAATTTTCAAAAATAATAAATATTATATAGATGACTTAATTGCAATTGGAATAAATTGCATGAAGTAAACAAACTTTTAAAAATTTATTACTTATAATTAAAAATTAGAAGAGTCTAAAAGACTTAAGACTTAGTTATACTTATTTTAATAACATTTTTTATACATATGCTGAATAACACATACATATAAAGTTGTGCCAAATCTCTCCCAATCAATCGAGCAGTTCGTATTCTCCTGTTATGTTTAAAGGTCCCCATAGTAAGTTCAGATAATTCCTATAAATTATGTAAAGAAATAGACATGTTTTTATCATAGAACATAATCAATTTCTAATAATGTAAATATTTCACATTAATTACCAAATAATGCTTAAGAAACGATTCTTTAGATGACAAGGATGCTCTAAGTTTTGCATGAGGGCTTTCAGCACCAACTATTGAAAAAAATTACACATATTTAATATATATGAATATCAAAAATCAAGATATGACAATAAAATAATTTATTTTCAATGAGAATATGAAATAAACACATCTTTATTTGAAATATTGTGATAATATTTAATCACATTTTTATTAATACCATTAGAGATGCTATAATGATGGTAAAATATTTTTATACACACACAACAATTGAATGTATAGCACGCTTTTACAACATTTTAAAGTCACAACATGTGATAAGTCACGAATTTATGCAAAGCTCTGAATAGGTCACTACACCGGATTTAAAAACGAGAAATATATAAAGAAAATTCTACAATTTTAAGATTTTCAAAGTTCTAAAATGACTACAACACAAATAAAATCAAGGAATGTCAAAAAGGAAATTTTGGAGCTGATAAACTAAAAACACTATTTTTTGAAGTGATAGTAAAAATGTAGAATTATAGTCAATAATTTATAAACATTTATATATATTGTTTTGATTATTGTCATATTAAAATATATATAATTCAACCTATGCAGAAATTGACTGCTATTTTATAGACAACTTTTAAATTAGATTAAATTTGATAGCAATATTAATTGTATATGATTCTTGCACTTTATGCAATCTAATTATATAATAGATAGCATAATGTGCTTTAAAAATAGTCTTACAAAATTTAGAGTTAAATAAATTAATGGTTTAAAATTGGATATTTATGTCAAGTTAATTGTAGTCTAATAATGAAATTCAATTAAAATGAAGTAAAATTTCAACTTTCTAAACTAAAAGATTTCAAATTTTCACAATTTAAGAAGTTTGCAATTTTATTTTTATTCATTTCTTAGTTTTTAATGAATCTTGTTGAATGTCAAACTAAGTACATGTATTTTTATCACACAAGAAAGCACAAAATAGGTTTATTTCCTCGCACATGGCATTTTAATAAAATATTTTTATTACACATTTATTTACTATTTTTTGACGGTATGTGTGAGTTCGAATGAGCATAAGAGGTTTTTATACAATAAGTTTGAAAAATATTAAATAAAATGAAGTCATTTTTCAAAGCATAGATTTTTTTGCTCAGCTTTTTATGAAAAACTTAGATTTACAACACTTATTTAGTACTATTGCTTGACTGTTTCTAAGATTCAATAGCACTATGTAGAATATTTTGAAAGGCCAATGACACTGCCTGGTAAGTTAAAAATTAATAAATGAAAATTAATTTTATTCATATTACAGAATCAAGGCAACTTCTTAATAGTATAACATAGAATATTTTCTCAAAATCTACCATTCAATTTATTCAAATTAAATTAGTATAAAAACTATATATGATATTATTAATGTCAATGATTTAGTGCAAATGAAATACATTACTGCATTTTATTTTACTTTTAACATATATTTTCATAAATAGTATGAAATTAATATTTTAACATTATCTCATTTTCATTATAATCCCTGTCGTGATAAAAACAGAAATATCTAAAATCAACTCAAAATATGGAAATAAACAAAACTCCAATTTAGGTAATTGAGAAAATTTTAAATTGCAATCAGAGAGTATTTGATTATATATATATATATATATATATATATATATATATATATATATATATATATATATATATATATATATATATATATATGCAAAAAGACTCAGCATGTAAATAAGCAACCAATCATACCTGGATAAGGATCTTCTCCCATTCCTGCCAAAAGACCAACAACTATATGTAATTTCTCAGAATTTTCATTTAAATCAGGCATAAGTCCACAAAGAATTCCTAATTGATGAAGCTATTTCAAACAAAAGAATCATGTTAACATTTTGTAACATAAAACTATGATGCTTAACTTTGAAAACAAAATTGTTTCAGAACAGTTCAAATAAGTGCATTGTAAACATCAGTGAAAAATTAAAAAAATTTGAGATTATCAGCCACATATTTATATTTTATTTAATTTAATTAAAAACTATTTATTTCCAAAACTTATTCCTAAGCATCTTTTGCATTATTAAAAAACTAATGAAATTAAAGTTTCATTTTAATCATAAGCAATATTATTCATTATAGTATAAATAAGATTTATATAAAATTATTTGATTTCAAAAAAGAAACATATTAGTATTACAATTATTTGTAATTAAATAGTATTAAATACTTTAATAGGAAAGAAAATTAGCAAATCTTGAGAAAAATGTACTTTTATGCAATAATAAATAAAAATAATATTGCAATAAAATTATGAAATAATAGTTTTAATTTAATACTATTTTTTGAATAATTCAATATTATTTTTATTTATTATTTGAAATAATAAATAAAAACAGCATTGAATTATTCATAAATATTAAATCATTATACCTGTCAGTAAATGAGATGTCTCATAAGTAATTTGAAACAAATCCCTTCTTTTTTGAACAATTAAAATTCCATAACTAATTGATTGCTTATTGTTTAAACTTATTTCTTAAAGTTCAAACACATATTAAATATTTTTATGAAAAATTTTAATTTGGATGTCTAACAATCATTTACTGCAACACAAAGACTTATTAGCAAACTTTGTGGTATTTAGTTTAAAACTGTATATGCATATTTAGCTTGAAACTGTATATGTATTTTAATTTCTTGAAAACAACATATTTAGCATTTATTTTTAATTATCAATAATCATATGCTTATAATTTAATTCAACTATACAATATAGCAGGATATATTTTTAATACAGACCTTTTCTCGAGCATATGCCCAAAGTCCAGCACAATACAGTGAATATTCTTTAATCTGAGAAGTGTCGCTAAATTTTTCACACGTCTGCAAAATCTCAAAACAACTAAGAAATACCCAACATGCCACAGAACCAGGAGGCATAGATATCTATTAAAGATAAAATTCATTCTTCATGAGTAAAATAAATAAAAAAAACAAGGAAATCTAAATTAGATGATTTGACATAAATATGGCATTAGAATAATGAAACAAATAATAGCAATAAACTGATTAGTGAGCAAATGAATTTTTCTTTTTTACTTAAGCATGTTAATCTTCCCAAAAGTAGCTTTATCATACCTCAAGTATTCCTAATTCACTAATACAGTTGTGAAGAAATGGTAGAGTTCTTTGGGCAACCTCCCATGGACGACATAATAGCAGCAACAAGGAACACTGTCTGGAAAACAAATAATTTCGCAAATCTAAAAGGCATGGTGTACCAGTAAGTAGAGTTTCTCGCAATTTTAAGTATTTCTCTCTCAATAAACAGACGCCAGACCAGAGATCACATGGCTTTGCATAACTGGTTAACCATTCAGGCATTTCTAAGTAAAGATGAACAACAATGAAAAGTAAAATCAAAACATATATTTTCACTCAACAAATAAAATTTGAATGATTTCTAAAATCATATTTAAAAGTACAACAAATGAAAAAAGTAGGAAAATAATAGATAAAAAAAGATCTTAGAACTTCCGTTTCTGCAAAAGGAAAATTAATTTAAAATGAAGTCCATGCAAACAAAAACAACTACAAATATAAAATCATATATAAGAAAATAAACTATCAAATACTGAATCTTTCTGTTTTATACTACCACAGCTCTTATATGTAATATTAAAAAATTTTAATAAAAATAGACACTTATAAGATTTATGTAATAAAATGTGATTTATTTTAGTTCTTTGTTATCTTTCAAACTACTTATGAAGATAATTAAATAAAAGAATCTATGGTACTTATATTACATGGGAATAGAAAAAATTATAATGTGCTAAGCTGAATGTAAGACAGAGTTAAATTGTAATTAATAAAACATTTATAAATAAGAAGTAATTACAGATTATATCCACGAATAATTGCAAATGCTATAAAATAAAGCTAGGACCTCTTTGTTTTGAATCAAAACTTCATTATTAATTGATAATTTTACATTTTCTAAGCAAACTTCAATATCACAAAAAATAAAAATTATATGATTGTTTTAAAATTTGTAATAAAACCTCAGTAAAAAATTACATATAACAAGTTTTTTCTGAAACTGTTTGATTTAAAAATCTAATATTTTATTAAAATTTAACTAGTTTAAAATCAATTAATCAAAGAAAAATTCAACCAAGTCTGGCTTTAAAATTATTGATGAGCTGTTATACCAAAGTGAAAGAATTTTAAAAAGCGATAAAAAATGGGATTAATAAGAGCTATAAACTTTTAACCACAGCACTGAATTCCACAGACTTAAAAGTTAAATTTATAACTGCTAAAAAAAATCAAATTTCGTTAAGAATACCAGTAAAAATTGAGTTTAAATTAAAAAATATTCCATCATAATTCAAAATGCATATTTCCCATTCTGAATAATAATATTATAAATTTATTGACAAAACTTACCTCCAACATTAGAATTAATAACAAATTGAGTAAATAGAGCATCTAATTCATCATATTGTACTAGGGCTTCATCATAAAGTCCCAACATTTCTAAAACAAAAGCTAGTTCTTCTTGAAGAAAAAAGAAATTTTGGAAATTCCAGCCATGCTCGTTTCTCCTTTCCCTTTGAGTGCGCATATGTTCTTCAAATAAACTTAGTTGTCGACTATAAGCTTGAAGAATCAACCAACGAATTCTTTGCAATAATGCCTGCCAAGATTCTGCAGCACGTGAATCATTGCGACTGGGATCCAAAAGGGATATAGCTCTATATGATAATACATACTTGAAAAAGTTACATTCGATTAATATTTTACATCAAAAATAAAATGAATAAAATGCATTTAAACTCTATAAGTAAAGTAATGTCTAAAAATAATACTAAAAAATTCTACATTTTGACTTTTGAGATTATTAATCAAAAAGGAAGCAAAATCATAAATATAAACAGTAAATGTATTGGATTATCTTGTATAACTTTAAAGCATTCATGATAAAATCTATTTATAAATATTAAATTTCAATAATAATATCATTGAAATTTATCTATGGAAATATTAACATAAAATATAAATATTAAGATATAATATTAATAATTCTTTAAAATAATATGAAATCAACTAATAATTAAGATAAATAGGTTTTAAATAAAAAAAAAATAAATGATACCTTTGGGAGCCTTGGCTGGGAAAATCACTTTTTACTTTATCAAGTACAGTTGTACGAGGTAGCAATTTTGTCTTGTTAGACTTTTTATTTTCAGAATGATCTACTACAACAATTAGCCAATCATAAATTTTATTTGCTTTCAGCAGTAAAATCCAATTATTTATATTTTCTTTTTCAGATTGCTTGTAATGATCAACATCCTAATTAAACAAGAAAGGATTTTAAAAATAAAATATTAAAAAAATTCAATCAAATTTATTAGTCTGTGTTATTTATATTAATTAATATAAATAACAATATTAATTAATATAATTATTAATATTGTTATTTATTAACATTGTTATAACAAATATTAATTAATATAATTATTAGTCTGTGTTATTTATATTTTAATAAATAAATTAAAAGTTATTCAATGAGTTTCATATTAAATTTTTAATTTAAAATAATAAACACTATAAATTTGATTATAAAATCTCAAAAAAGCATTTATATATAGATGAAAATTTTTATTATTTCTCTTTATTTACTTTCTTTTCAATGAAACTATAAAAAAATTTTTCAAACATTTTGAAGGAAACTTTTTTTTTTTACAATTTTATTTTTATTTTCTTCAGCGTACTTCATGTTAATTATACTACAAATAAAGAATTTTTATTTTAAATTAATTTATCTGAAAATTCTTCAATCTCTGAGTTTACATTTTTTTAAAATAAAGAAAATATTTTCAATAAATGCATTAAAAGTAAAGAGAAACTGTATATACTTTATTATCTAATATATTAAATATTTAAGTTATTAACAATTAACTTTAAATATAAAAATTGTATAAATTGGGCAGGAGCCTAAGAAATCTTTTTCATACAAATGTCTGATTTTTTTACCCAGCATTAAATCCTTTCCAGACCTTACTTTAATGAATTTAAAGAACAAAATGTCAGTAATTAAATAAAAAATTATACTTAATTACAATACCAAAATGTTTAGATTTATATACTATATTAGTACATACTGACTAAATGAAAGTATTTGAAATAAAATTTTTGGATTTTGGATTTTTTGGTAAATAATAAAATAATAAGATATTTTAATAAAGTTAATAATACATAATAATAAGCTTAAGGTATTAACAACTACAACTGTAAAATAAAATTTAAGAATTCAACAAAATTTTGAAAAATCTTTTGAAATATAAGAACGAAATTTTTCAGAAATAAAATGAAAATATATACATAATAGAGAAATAATAAACACATTCCAAATTAAAAAAGAACTAAATCATATCTACCTGACAGTTAGACCAATATATGTGGAAAAAAGCTTGACCCAACAAACTTTTTGTACCTTCAGGTGGCAGACGATCTTCAGAAAATGGTATAAAATGACCAGTGACATAAACAAATTTAGGATTTCTCATATGAGATCTAACATAGAATAAATATAAATTCTAGTTAAAAATAATTTAAATGTAAAAAAATTAATGTCATTCATTAATTATTTTCATTCAATGTATAAAAAATTATTCAAATTTTAAGGTAGCTCTTAAAAACTTTCCGATTTCCAAGAACATAAACAGCTAATGAAGTAATTTTAGTCATTTCATTAATATTTATATTCAAAATAGTATGTTTTTTAAAAGAAATGACAGTTTATAAGATTAAAAATAACTTTTAGATAAATAAAGAAAATTATAATAGAAAAAGAAAATTTATTTCAGATAAGATAAAGAAAAATAGCATTTATTATTATTAAATAACTTAACATTGATAAAATATGATAAAAATTAATTTTAATGACATTTCTATAGAGATTTGATTTAACCAAATAATCAATTAAAGAACAGAAAATACATTCCCTTGTTCAATAAAAGTATGTATTTAATTTTAAAATAAATATAAAATTTTTATTTTGCTACAGCAAAATGAGTTTTAAGCTCATAAAGAAACTGAGAATATTTCTACATTCTTCTAAAAAAAATCATAAATTATTTATCATTTTTTCTAAATTTTGAATTTAAGATTATATATATATATATATATATATATATATATATATATATATATATAT
>JAPDSC010084555.1:10487-43634 GCA_026290005.1 Latrodectus geometricus | reverse complement strand
GTAATATACAATCCTTGCCATACAACCAATAAGTTATAAATAATTAGTGAAACATTTAATTTCTATGGTTATAATTTTTTTAGTTAAATTAATCATTATTTAATTTAAAACTCTTTAAATTAGACTTATGTAGAAATGTAAACAGGATCTATATGGCTGTAGAAGGATCCTGTATTTATTTGATTTCAAATTCATCAGAAAAAGAAACAGTTTCATTGATGAATTTTTCATAAACTACAAAATTTTAAATCCTGCTAATTCATCATCGTCAGAGTTTTTATCTATTATTTTTGTTTACTTCACATACAATGAAATAAGTATTTATTTTTATTACATTTAAATTAGCGGCAATCAAATAATATGCTAAACATTTCAATGTAAAAAAAAAAGTTAGCCGGAGATGTTTAATAAATTTCTTTTCAAGAAACAGTTCAATATATAATGCAAATATTTTAAAATTCAGTAATTAAAAATAATTTTCTACCCAGCTTAAAATTTAAAGGCAAAAAATTTAATCAACACTATTAATAATTAAATATTTTATAAGTAGTATTTCGCTTTAAAAATAAATGTTTTTAATAATATTCAAGTAACTAATTGATGAGAGAAAAACAAATAGAGATTTTACAAATCATTATTTCAAACACAAATGCCTATACCAATCATGAAAAAACTTACACGTAATCAAAGGTTTGCTATCCATTTCCAAGAAAGACACTTTTATAGGTATTTAAAGAAGCAATTAATTAAAAATAAGTTAAATTGCTCTACATTAATACTTTCCGTATCCTCCATTGTTTTGCAGACGACCACCTCTCACAGTTTCTAAATAAAAACAAACTTTTGTTGCCATATAAATGAAATATTTTAGCGAAATTAACTGTGAGAGCTTTTTTCTGCAAATTATATTAATAAAAACAGTGAATGTTCAAACATTAAACCATGTAGATTATGTTTTTAAAATATGTTTTAAAATATGCATTTTACCATCAAATATTTTATTAGTTACTTCATTCTAATTCATTAAGCAATATGCTATTTACTTCGTTAAATATTAAATCTATGTATAATCAAGATCTAAATAGAAAGTAAACAATACAACTCAAGTAAGTTCATGACCAGACGACGCGTTTTCCGCCACGGTGTTTCATTTTGATTATTTGATTAGCGGGATTTTATAATCACTGACAACGTTTCATTTTATTACTTTAGAAGAGAATCTAAGAATTTTCGAACGCACATTGATAAAAAATGTCTTCTAAAGGTGGTCCACGAGCAAAGGGAAGTGATGGAGGTGATTATGGTCATCGAGAAAAAGTTGCATCTCATTATCAAATTAGGTTTGCCTTTACTTAATTAAATTTTAATGAAGACTCAAAATATCAAATTTTTATTGTAAAATTTCACCTCAGATATATTTTTTAGGATTATTGCTTTTAAAATATTGAATTAGTTAAGTTTCTAGATTTAATTCATCAAGTTCCTAATCATTTTATCCATCAAGATAAGATTTCCTTCTTATAAAGTTTGTAATAATCTATACAATTTTAGCGTGAATATATATTTTTACCTCACTTATTTAAGTAATAATTTTTCTTCCATACATAAGTTCGTTTCATCTTATAAAGGATTTTTTTAATTATCATTTGTCTCTTATTCTGTATCATGTTAAAAAAAGTTTTATTTTTAAAATTTAGTAATTTTTCAATTAATTATAATCTTACCTAATGTATTTTAAATCATTACGATTATTTTTTTATTAATTTTTGAAATTTATTTTAAATACCACTTTTTAATCTGATAAATTGTAAAAATCGACTTCATTGCTCTAAAAACAATAAACTAATAAGAAAAACTTATTTATAATCAAAATAAAATATTAATTTTTAGCTTTTACAATTAAGAACAATTATAAGTTTTTTTTATTATCACAATGTAATAAAATAATTTCAAATTGAATGTTTGCATTAAAAAATGCATTACATTTTAAAATATATTAACAACTCTGAATTTTAAACAAGTTCTGGAATTTATTTAGTGCATGAGTTTAAATTTAATGTGCTTTAAATTTAATTAATAAATAAATTTTATTCTTTGTAAAAATTTTAATGAAGTAACATTTATTTTCACCTTTTATTATACAAGATACGGTTTGTAAAATTCAGTCAATCAGAAAACAAAATGCTGCCAAATAATACTATAAAATATATAGTTGTTACTTTGATAAAGTTTCTCTAAACTGCTATTCAATTCTCATAATTATTTCCCTGTTTTCACACCGCAAAACAATTTAAAATATAACTATTATAGAAAAAAAATGTGATTAAGTATTTTAAAAGATGTGTGATTTTGACTTTTAAAAAATATTCCAACAAGCAGGATATGAAATCTATTTGAATTCAGATATGAAACTTCATTTGAAGTCTACTGAAAATGAAATTTAGTTGTAGGGTATCAATATTACTGTGTTTTGATTACGCTCAATTTTATTATTAATACAAAGGCTTTAAGCACTATCAAATGGAATCTAATGTTCATAGCTTTAATTTTCTTATTTAAATAACTTTTAAACTTTTTATTTAAATATTTTCAATCTGTTATTTTTATTGTGCTTTACTTTCTGTATCTCTAATCTGTTTAATTTATTATGTTCTATTTTTTGTTTTCAATTATTAAGTTATTTTTCACTGTGAAATAATATGAAATTACGGAGCATAATTTGGCAACATTCTTGGTCAACTGAATTTTAGACTAATTATATCAGTATACATGTGCAAGAATGTAGGATCCTTTTTACCTTTCCAAAATTAAGTTTAGTTCAATTTTGGCATCATTTTGATAATAGATTTACTTAAAAATCAAATACTAAAACAATTATCTTTAATTACTGATTAATTTGCAGTCATATCGTGAGATAATTTATTGCAAATTTAGCAGTTTTTGTTGTTGGTAGGTTGAGTACCGAACAAAATTGAATTTTCATCACTTCTCATAGTGTCTAATTAACAAGTTTCTCTTCCTTACCATATGATACTTTGTGAGAATTAATTCAGTAATTGCAACCTATAACATTATGATTTTAATACATTGTAAAATTTTCTTATATGAATGTCTTTTGTATAACATTCTTGTACATTATTTATTGGACTTATTAGCTGTTGTCCTAAAGGCTCATTTGCAATGCCAAAATGGAAAATATAGACAAATATCAAATATGGTTTATATCTAATTATATCAATTACTATTTTTTTAAGTGTAATGTAAAGGATTTAATATAGTTTAGAAATGTCTGCAATTTTTAACATAGATCTTATGTTCAAATTCAGCTTTCGTTGACAACTGATGGATATCATGAATAGATTAATAGTTGGAAAGTTCATTGAAATATCCATAATATGATATTTTTAGTAATGCAGAATCTTTATAATTAATAGGTTGTATTCACATGTCGCAAGATGAAAGCTTGAGAACTTCTAAGCACAAATAGATGTTTCTAATTTTAATCAATAGCTTGATGCAAATTGAAAACTTGCTTCAAAGAAAGCAGTACTATACCTAGATGACAAAGAATATAAGAGTTAGGTGCTGCCTTTCTATTTTCTATATGCACATCTGTCAGGAATGCAGCTTGAGAAATTCCTTGTTGCAATCCATCACTAAAATGTCCTAGAAAATAAAATGGCATGTCTAATAACCTCAACTATTTAGTTATCCAACTGTACTGTATTACTAAACAAATTAATCTAGCAACAATAATTGAATTTTTCTTCTGTGTGTAAATCCTTGTGAATATTTTAATAACTCATGATTTTTGCATGAAAATAAAAATACTTAATTTATCATTATTCACTTCTAACTAAAAAGCATATTAAATGTTAGGAAAATTTAAAATTAAGTTTGAATTCATTCATCCTCCATAATATTCTCACACTGCTGTTTTATTATATTTTCTATTAAAAAATATCCACATATAGACAAGTGGGTAACTTTCATCAAACCCACTTGTCCATACTATTTTTTCCCATTTTTATAATTTTATTTATGCTTTCAATATTAATCCTTATTTTCTCTATATTTAATGCTTATCACAAATTTTTATAATTGTTTCTTTTCCTTTAAATAAAATTTAACAAGATTATCATTTGATTCATCAAACAAACTTTTTAAAAGAGATCAATGCTAAAATTTTTATTTCAGAATGAATTCAAGTGTTAATTTGAAATGTGCAATCAATCTTTACATATAATTTGAATTATCTTTTTCAATTGATTTTCATGCATGATTAGTATTAAGAATTTTTAAATAATTTGCATTAGAATCTAAAACTTTTCCATTTTTTTTTATAGTTCAAGCAATAAAAAGAAACTGAAGATTGCCATAGGATTTCATCTTTTAGCATTATTGTTCATCTTATTAAAGCTTTCATCAGAGATTCTTCAGTACTTTGACATTTCTTTGAAAAAATATTTGAATGTAACCCTGCCCAAGCCAGTTTTATGGGAACTTATTTGGCTCAGCAGCGTACTCTTTATACTCCCTGCTTATTTTGCTATACGAAAAAATAATGCTACAGCCATGAAAGTTTATGCCATAGGCAACTTCATTTGTGGAATTTTGCCGCTGGTCATTGGAATCATTTATCATTCGACTGATTTCAAAACCTTTTTATTAAATGAAAAAGGCAGTATAAATGTTGAAACTTTTTATGGTGTCCCAGTTGTTTTGATATTATCTGTATTTATTTCTGTAACATTCCTTATTCATTCTTTGTCTATAATGTTTGCTATGAATTTAATTAGAGCTTGGACACCAAAGTCTGGAAAAAAGAAATCTTAAATGTTCTTTATAACTGTAAAATAAAAATTTTGATACAGTGTTTGACTAAAATTTTGTACTTTTTTAATTTCATGTCTTACATATTTTTCAATCATGAGATATTAAATGCAATAGTCTTTATTTCAGATAACCATTTATTTCCTTAATTAAATATTTTCACCACTTATAAACATGCATAATTTTGTAAAGTATTTAAAATTTTACAATGAATGCTTCAATTACTTATTGAACATTTATTATATTCATTACATATTCACTTAAAAATCTTATCATGCATTAAGAAGATATAGGAAACACACAAAACATTCATTTCATAATAAATCAAGTTTTGTTAAACTTATAGTATAAAACTAATTTGTATGTTTATATATTTTGTGAATCTTCATTAAAACTTAAATTAATTTTATATTTCAAGTTTTGTAAAAAGCAATGATATTTAAAATATTACATAAATAAATTTAATTTTAGAAATATCATTTGCCAGAAGGTAAAATTTAAATTAAATAAAAATTATTTAATAGTGACAGTTGATATTTTTGTAAATTTTTGTTATCTTGTAATTAAAACAATCTTAAAACTAATTAAGAAAATAATAACAAATTGGCAAACTTTTTTAGAGTTTTTCTCAAAGGATTGTTTATATATAAATTATAATTCACATTTTATCTATATATATATACACACACACAGAGGTCAAAATAATGGAAGCATCTGAATATAAGGCATTTTTGCATGTGTTCCATAAACATTAAAATATAATGACAGTTAATACTATTTTATAAATAGAAATTTAAATATTCTGGTAGTATGTGATAGCTTTATTAAGGTTCTGTAAGCCTTAGATTTTTCAAAAGTATTAAGTATCGAATCTGTCAGATTCTCAGGCAACTTGTCAAGCTGGAGCGACAGTGACAGGTGGTGTTTCAATTTTGATAATTTCTATTTGATGCATACAAATGGTTAAGTAAGACTGATCAATATTTGATAAAAATGCTGTAGATCTTTCTATTTTTCAATAAATATACATAAAAAATGAATATGATTTAAAAAAAACTGGAAATTTAATTTCGTAATATAAATTTATTTTTATGATCATTAGAGTGTATATAAATTTAAATAACTCTAGGGATACATTGTTTAGTACAATTATCTAGTGGACCACATACTATCAAATTTGATAAAACTAATTGATCATTTTATTTTCTAAAAAGGAAAAATTTAGTCATCACAAACAAGAAATTGTAATATATTAAATATATTTATATCAGTGGCTTTGAGGTGACACAGTAAATTTTATTATAATATAAATCGCAAGTTTTATGTTAAAAATTAACTGTTTCTTGAAAGACACTAACGATGAAGTTTAGCAGAATTAAAAGATATAATTGACCAACATATATTTCTTTAAATAAATAGTGGAAGCCATATTTAATAAGCTTCTGTAAAATTATTTAGAAAGCTTTTAACTCAGAGTAAAAAATTTTAAAATTGTTTTATTTGCACTGAATTTTAATGTGTAATCTATTTTATTTATTCCTTTTAAATATAGATTTATTTCCTATCTATTATAATTTATTTCAAAACAATTTACAAAATTAATAGTGGTAAAATGCACTGTGTGAAATTAGAAAAACAACTTTTATATTCAATATATTAATTAAATTAAAATTAATAATTACATTTTGAAACCGGCTGAATTAATGTATTTGTAATGAAAAAATATGACTTCAAAAGAATAATAGAATTATATTTCTATAATTCAATTATATTCTTTTGATATATCATATTTCATTTATTAATTGAAATTCTGGTGTATTTATTTGAATACTAAACTAAGATCACCAAAATGATTTCAGACATTTACATTTATTGCATATATTAAATAACATTCAGCATATTTTTAATCAGACATAAAAAAGTTTGTAAATATCACAAAGCAATAAATTGTGTTAGCAAAAATTTGATTTCAAAGCTTATATACAAATGACAATAGAAAAATTAAGCCCCTTCCAATAGTTGACAATAAAAAATTTTCTAAGTAGGTCAAATAAGGAAATTCTTTTCTAAAGAGGTAAATATTTATAGTGTCGAAACATTTTTAGTTCACCTATCAAACATTGAAATTAACACGTACACTAATAAAAATAAATTACTGTAATATACTCATAAGTGTTTCAAAACAGACATTCAAATATTGAAATAACACTCTCATTTAAACACTATTTCATACAAATAGAAATAAAATGGTAAGTTAAATGTAACATTTACTAAAATATCAAGAACATTTGGTAAAACATTTTTCTTGATTTAAATAAATGGCTACAATAATATCTATGCATTTCTGCTTTGCCTGATAGTTAAATTACAAAAATTACATTAACATAATAGATATTCAAAGTGAACATAAATTATTATTTAATTTATTTAACAAAGCAAACTACATTCAATTTTTTAGAGATTTTAAAAATGCTATTACAGTTGAGGTATATTTTTCTGGACAATTAAAAACTGAAGTATATAAAAAGGAACACACACATGTAAAAATATATACATAAGTTGCACGATAAAAAAGTGAATTAAATATAAGTAGAAAATAAAAATCCTGCTAGAATGTTTAATGATCAATAAGAAATCACCAATTAAAAAACCTCCAATTGAAGATTCCATATTATTGGTTCTATAAAAGTTTCAGATGAAATTGAAATAAATGATTTAAAGTTTCTTAAAAAGAATACTATGAAGTAGAAATGTTGAATGGAGATTTTATTTTAAAAATATAATAAATTATAAATAAAAATTTATAAATAAAAATTTATAATAAATAACTTTTATATATAAATGGCTTTAAAGTTTGTATTGCCTTTAAAGCAATTTATTAAATTAATTTAGATATTATTCAGTATTACAGGCTAATATTAAGAATACTTAAAGTTTCATATCTTCAATTAATTGTTTATTTTTAACACGTGATTTATAATTTATTGAATAAGAAAAAAATTACTAGGTACTGAAAAAAGAAATGTTTACTTCAAATCAACTTAATAAAAATAAATTATTATTATACATATGACGATAACAATATGAAAAAAATTGTTACATTTTTACAAGTGTTTGCTATTTTTAAAAAAATTAATTGCTCTTTTTTTAATAATTAAAATATAATCTTGTAGGCTCTGGAGAAATAGATTCCATTATCAATCCCAGTCAATATTGAACAATAAAAACTTTTATGCTTCTGCTTCTCATCGTTATGCACAATTTGTAAGAAAGAAAAAAAACCTTGGAAGTGTTTAGTTTTCATCATTACAACATGTGGACAAGTCCACAATCATAAAAAAATCGTCTCGGAGCTCCTTGGCTGTTTGCAAGGTGCTGTCAAATCCTCCAGAGAATATTTTTTCTTAATAATCAATGAATTATTAATGAGATAAAAGACATGTAATTATTTAAAGAATATCATTAAAATGCCTGGCACAGACTATAATAATCAGGAATCATTTCAACAGGAAATAAAAGTATGTGGGAAACTACTTTTGTAATGTCAGAATGGATTTTGTAATAACTTAAAATGCATATGTTATTTAAAACAAGAAAATATTTAACAATTTAATGAATAGGAAACTATAAAACAATAGCTTAAAAAAATGTAGTATCCATATATGTTAATGTGATATGACAAATTTTGTTTAACATTAAAATAGCAGAATATTTGCATAAATAGTTATTGGAAAAAAATTGTATTTTTTCCTCAACAATTTACTATGGACAACGCACAAGACGGACCATTAATCTATTCTAGTTATCTGGACATTTTAATTTTAAAATTTTGTTCTCAAGCACATAATAAATGAATGTGGAATTAGAATTGTGCAAAGAACAATGTTAGCTATTTAGTATTACCTCAATTCAATTTAAAGAAAATAAGATAATAAAGGACCTTAATTTAATTACTGAGCACTGTATATTAGTTATTTCAGAAACAATTTATTATTAGATTTCATTAAGATAATGATATAAATTAAAATTAATAATATTCACATAATTTATTATAAATATTCTTTTAATAATCATATTAACAGAAAATATTATACTAAAAAAAAGTACCACATTTACTTTAAATCATATTGAATTGTATGTGAATTTAAATTTTTTCTGTAACTTAGAACAGAAAAAGAATCAACAAATAAATAAAAAACAACAATTATATAACAAAAACATCATTAAAAATATAAACATTTATGTTTTTAGTTTTGTTAATATTCTTTAAAAAAATCAGTATTCTCACTTTCACAAAACATAAAATTATCACATTCAATATTTTGCTTTTTATATTTGTTATATGAATAGTTAAATTCTTTTTTTATCAAAAAATCAATCATACTTAGTACAGGGGTGTCACTTTAAGCAATTGCAAAGACAGGAAATTTCAAATTAAAACATTTATTGACCATCTTATGTAGTTTTATAAAATAATTCATTTTTATTGTAACTTAATGTTTAAAAAAACTTGTGATTTTTCGTTGGATTTCTATGCACAAGTATATATTTTAACAACATAACATTAAATTCAAAATTTGATTATTTTTTCTCATAAGGGAACTTATATTCTTTAGGTTATATAAGCTCCATGTCTGGAACTAGGAACTGTGATGTTAAAGAACCTTTTGGCTGGAAAACGATTTCCTTTTCTTTAGGAACAGTAAAAAACTGATTAGTTTTATTTTCTAAAGAAGAAGCTTGGTAACTTTTTAATTAACTATTATGTTTTTGCTTTTCAAGTTTTGGCAGCACAGATAACACTGTTGATTGTGCTAATATACTCCACTACAATTTTTCACATTTAATATTGTTGTCATTGGCAGTAATAACTATAATACTATGGAAGAAACCTACAGCTTAATGTTCTTAGAAATGCAGTCATCAGCTTTTATATGGAGTTGACAATTTAAATTTTGGGAATGCACATACAAACAATCTTGAATTATTTTAAATATATGAAACCACCCATTTAAATTAATTCCGGTTGTTTTATTTCCACTGTGTAATAGAATATTATCTACATCATTTATCATTTTATGCACTGCATAACTTCTGATTTTTTCAAATTAGTATCCTGATTCTTCTTCAGATATCACAGAAGATAAGATTTGAGCCAAATTTATAAAAGCTGATAAGCATATATACTCATTTCTACATTTTGAATCTAATGCAAAAAATAAATCAAACATATCCTGAGATAAATTTGACATCAAGTTTGTAGTTTTTTGATAAGCTATTTGGACACAAATTTGAATAGCAATTTTTATCCATAAATATAGTTTTTCCAATAATCTACATACATTTGATAATGTACATACCAACATGTACAAATTTACATTCATATTGCTTAGCCTTTATAAGGGACATTCTTTAAATTAAATAAAAATTTATTAGTAAAAATTTATGTAGTGTTTAGTATTTTACAAAAAAGTATATAATGTTTAATAAGATCTTATAACCCAGAATGTATAATAAAAAAAATTTTACTAATTTATTAAAATGAGATAAAAAACCTTTGTTCAAATTTAAAAATTATTTTCTTATTGAGCAAATAATAATATCAAAATAGTATTTTTCTTAGACTGAATAAACTCTTTTTCTGTCCAAACTATGAAATTTTCTTACAAATATTATTTGTCAGTTCTTTTTTCATGTGATGAGAAACTTATAAACTATCAATAAATCATTTAATTTATGAAATCTTTTACATACAGAAGCTTTTGTAAAATATCTATTCCGAATAGTATTTTAACTAAGTTTAAAACAAATTAAGTTTGCTTGAATAAAATTCAACTTATGTATGTAATTTAATAATTATATATACCAATTATTTCATGTAAAATTATGAAAACTTACAAACCACCTTCTTATCTATTTCAAAGTCATAAAAAAATAATAACCATCAATGGTGATAAAAAAAAAAAGACATTTCTTCACAGAAAATTTTTGGTAAACTATTTTCTACAATATGGTTGAGTAAATATTAAACAAACAGCTTATTTTTTTTACAAATATTAAGTATTTTCATTTCTTTTATTTTAATATACATATTTTTGTGATTGATAAATCTAATCTTTTTAAACCTAAATTTGCAGTAATCAATTTTTTCCCATCATCAATGATTTTCACATCCATTTTCATTGTAGGTTCATCAATATTTATTGAAAAAATAGTCAATTTGCTCACAATATGCTTTTTGCCACACCATGAGTCATTAATACACACAGTACATTTTTCTTATCTTAAGTCTGGACAAAGCGAATCTATTACTAGCCAATCTTTGTGTGATTTCAATAAATTTTAGAATTAAAGTAAAAGTGCTTTCCCTCTAAAATCCAATGAAAATTGATTTCTGTTTTGCAGCTTGATTGCATACAAATTCTCAAATTTCAAAATGTTGCCAATCATGCTTATCACAGTGTTGCTTATCACAGTACCCAAACAGTGTGATGAAGATGATAAACCTTGCTCTGAAAACCAATTAAAATTTTGGATAAGTAAAACAGTGGCTTTAACTTAATTGAAAATTTCATTTAAAATATAACTTTCGAACAGTAATCTCAACTTGGAAAATTTTCCAAAAGCAGAAATAAGTACCCACAAATCAAAAAGTGACACCCCTGTTAATAAATCGAATTAAAAATAACTTCATGATGACAAATGCTAAGAATTATTCCATACAATTACAAAGAAAAAAGCAATAAACTTAGAACATAATTTACATTTTAACATCATAGTTAATATTTTACAATTAGGAAGGAATTTAAAATCATTTTAACAAATATGAACTATTCAAAATTAAATGAATATCATATTATTAAATTGCTAATAAGATTGTCTCAGTTATTAGAAATGCATATCATATAAAACACATAATGATAATACTTTAAAAGATTTTCAAAGTATATCTTAAAATATTATCATAATATTCAAGATAATAAATATATTAAAAAAAAATTTATTTTTTCTAAAAAATATATGCATTAATAAATAAATAACAATCATAATACCATAAATTAATAATATAAAAACATTACAAAATATCATAAAAACATCAACAATAGAAATTATAAATAAACCTAAAAAATTTAAAACAATAGATTAAGTATGAAATACTAAATATAAAAGTTATATAACATGTAAGTATACAAAACTTATTTATTATTAATTTTATTTTAATAAATATTTCTTTTTAATATTCATTATTCTTAACTTCAGTATTAGAATTAAAATAATAAAATCTAACTTGAAAAATAGAAATTATATTAAGCAAATGTTTTAAAGACATTAATGTATTTCTATAACATTGAATAATATTTTTCAGTTTAGTTCATCATAATGGAAATAAATCCTTCTCTAATCTCATGATAGTCTATTTCATAATATTAAAATCTATAATTGGAAGACAGTGTAACATTTAATCATCATAAAAACAAATCATTTGTAGAACTTTTAGACAAAAATATAAGTATATTATAACAAACGAAATAGTTAGATATATCAGCATATTTTTTAACTGAGTTAAGTTATTATTTCGTATTTAAATAAAGAGTAATATTATCATTTTCTTATCACTAATGAGATTGATAAAAACAATGCTATAAACTTTCAAAAATGATAATATTTCACTAAATTACACAAAAAAATTATGAATTCCTTTTTTAAAAAATAAAATTAGTAGAAAATATAATAATTAAAACAGTAATTAAAAAAAAACATGAAATAATTCAAGCCATTTAACAACATTTTTGTCACATGTACAACTTTCAAAAAGTAATAAAATATAAATATGACTAGACAGAACATTTTTCACATAATTCAACAAAACATAAAATATTTAACAAAAATGTAGAAGCTCAATGAATAAGGAATATATAAATGTAAAATTTATCTTTATTTAAAATAACAAAATAAAATTTTACTCAATAAGATGTATATTAAATCAAGTAACAAAATTTTGAACAACATAAATATGAAGATGTGCGTTATTCATTGTAAACATAAGAATGAGAATACTGTGCATCATATCTACAAAGTTTATTACTATTCACAAGCTTATTAATTTTGATAACAATATACAGCTAATTACAATTTAATTTCTTTAATAAATCTATAAATTTAATCCAGCAAATAAAATAAAACGTTTCTATACAACAACAAGAGCTAAAATCTACAATATCAATTATTCACAAGCAAATGTAACAATAATGGTTTATAGTACGTTTATGTGCTTCTCAGACATAAAATGTGAAAACTCTACACTTAAAAAAAGTTATTAGATATTTAATATTTTGAATTAAAACAAGCATTATATAAGTCACATGATTTTGCAGAATAGAAAATCTACACCAATGCCCATTAAATTAGTAAGCAGCTATCGGATGGTATTTAAATCTTAAGGTAATGAGTTAAAATACCATTTTGTCTAAAAGTTGATTAATGATAAACAGACAAAAGTATTTGGCAAATAATACAAAAATGGATGTTGGTTTAGTTACATATAACACCCTTATTATTATATCATCACTTTTTAGCAAAAGGTAAATTGGCATTTGGTCTAGTGATGAATATTAGCGCAGAGTTAATGCTTACTTTTTAATTTTTGACAATTTAAAAATAAAAATTTAAGTGAGCATATTTAACTAGATCACTTAATAGTAATATAATATCTGATCTTCACTTTATATATTTAATTTATATTTTAAAATTGATGTTAAAAATAAAAATAACAGAGTTAAGCAATCAATGCAATTATTATTAATTCAGCATTAATAGTTTCAAAATTCCTATTAAATATAGATAACAACTACTCAAATGGAAAATCTTAAGAAATTTAAATCCTGATATCTTTCATACATTTAACTCCTCTTGGACTCCTAAACTTTTTGTTTCCTTGAAATATAACAATTTCACTTTTTCATAAGCCACATATAAATCCTGCAGTTAAATTATCTAATAAAAATAAATAAATATATAACTTTTAATATTACATACATATTTTTCACTAAGCTAATATTTTTAAAAATTAATACTGTTATAACAACATTAAAAATAAATAAAAATTTAAAAAGACATGCTAGGCGTATATGAATTTGAGAAATAGAATCAAACTTAATTCCTCCTAAACTTGTATAAGATCTATTAAAATTTTATCAAATCTTATATCTAAGAGAAACATGATTATTAACCAAGAATTAGTAATTTTTAAATTATAAATAAAGAAAATAAATAATTTCAAAATTCTTAATAATTCAAAACTATCAAATAAAAGCCAAACATAAGAATAATTGATAAAAATATTGTGTCATTTATTAAAAAGAAAACTATTTTTAAACAAAATATACAGTTAAATTGCTTCTTCAATACAAAAAACATTTTAATACATAAAAAAATATTATGAAAAAATTCAATGTTAATTCAATCAATTTTAACTTATTTTGACTAAATAACTTTTATTTAGACATAATAACATTTAAAAAAAAGTTACTTATAAAATTTTTAATTTTTAAAATATTCTAAAGAGTAAAATAACTTTCAAAAAATATTAAAAGAATCATACGGACCTCACAGACACAAATTTGATAGTTAAATAAGACTAAATTCATATTATATAATTAAAACTAAATATATAAAGTAATTTTTCATGAAATTTGCATAACCTACAAATATTAACTAGCATACTGAAAGAACAGTTTTGCTTGGTATCAATAAAAATCATTGTAACTATATGGTTGAAAAAAGTCACTGCACTTTTTCAATAGAAGGGCAGTATTGGAGTTTCTGAAATACTTGGAGCATGTTATTACATTTCCTAAATTTTTTAAATTTAAGTTTCATTGTAAAAGAACAAATTAAGCAATTTTGGTGAATTTTGCAGGCTTGACAGCATGTTGAAAATTTTCGCCATAATTTATACTTTCACTTCAGCAAAGCAAAAAATATGTGTCAAATGCAATGAAAATGCTCTTAAACAAAATCCTTGTACCAAATCTATTTCAAAAAATTTCAAACTGCTGATTTTGATTTGAAAGATTCCTCTCAATCAGACAGGTTGATCCAAATTGATGATAATAAATTTAAGACATTGAAAATGAGTTACAAGTGTTCACATGTAAAAAAATTGCGATACATATGCAAGAATGATAATTCTGTTCCTCATGAATTCATAGAAATTAAAATAACACAAATAAACATCAGTAATATGTACATTAGCATTTTCATGTTTCAGAAACAAAATAATACTTATAATTTATAAAAAAATAAGTGGGCTATGAAAAGTTGATTGTTTAAAGGGGTTATGGTCTCAGGGTGATGTTTTCCTTGTCTAGAGCTACAAAAGTAGAACTTGATCAGTGGAACTTGATGTTCCCATTATGATGAGATTAGAAGGATGTGGGTCTTTTAGAACTTTAAAGTGGAGCATACTAATGATTCAGAAGTAGGCAGCTAAACAGCTGAAACAAGGCTGTTTTCAGAAACATCCAAAACCGATCAATCATAAAGCATTGTATTCCACCACAACAATATAAGATTATACACATCTTTGGTGACCCAACAAAAATTATTGGAGTTTGGGTGGGATGTGTTTTCCCATTCAGCATACACACCTGACTTTGCACCTTCAGATTTCACATGTTTCACTCTCCTCAAAGTTACATCGAATAGTGTTAAATTTAGATATTATAAATCAGTATATTTGTTCTGTTTTTCACAAATAAAGACAGAGATCTTTCTACCAAAGAAGGATTATGAAGGTCAAAAAAAGATAATATACGTCAGTGACTGATTTCTAACCTTTACACAAATATATAACTTTGAAAAATTTAGGAAAAAATGCAATGACTTTTTACTGAATTCAATATTTTTTAACATAAGAAAATCAGTTAATAAAGATTTTAAATAATTTGAAGGAAAAATAATTAAGATTTAAACTTTCAGTGTCATTAAAAAAGAATTTATATATGTATATATATTGAATTAAATTTTTATTGTATATATTATACTATAAAAAGTTAAATTCAATTTTAAGAAAACCAATTATATTTTTTAATATAAATGCTAATAAATTGCTTTAAATCATTATATATTATTATTAAAATAAAGATTAATAGATTTCTGAAGAATTTTCCGAATTTGTTAAGTTTTAAAAACCTATTAAATCTTTCCTTCCATTTTTAAATAAATTATTAAAATAATTTGCAAATCTAAATAATGAAAATATATTAATTAATATAAATATTATTTTTAAATATCAAATTTATATTTTCTTGTTTATATTATGTTACAAAATGGCAATTAAAATATATTTCTGCAATCAAAAATTACATAATCTAGCATATACACGACTAACTTATGATTACTTACAAGCTCAATTTTCCTACAAACTGATAACATATACTTGGCATTATGTTATATGGTTTTTTAAATTTTAATATAATTCCTGATACATTTAAAACTTATTTTTATAGTAACTTAATAAAATATTTCATCATATTTAAATTGCTAAGGATCTGATATGATATAATTTCAAAAACTATTTTGATTGGAATTTACAATTTCAAACTAAAATAAGTTAAACTAAGTGATTTTTTTACATCATAGCTAGGAATAATGCTCTAAAATTGTGGTATTAAAAATTTAGATTAAGCAATACTTTCAGTTCAATGCAGCTAACTCCTTGAAAAAATTCTAGGTGCAAAATGCTTAATAATTTTATCTTTAAGGATAAATCTCACCAATAACGTAGTTTAAAACTATGCCAAGGGTATATATTTATCTCGTTAAATTTCATCATATTTAGTAATTAAACATTTTTGGCAAATATACGGTTTCCAAATCATCAGGAGCATCAAAAAATCAGGAATAGTCTGTAAGCAAAATTTCTTTGCAGTTTTAGATTAACACAAAAATAAAGCATTTTCTAATTAACATTAGAAAAATGTCACAATATAAAATTTGGATGAGTCAAACATTGTCTTTAGATGCAAAGACAAAAAATACTGGTTTTATAACTGGATGCAGAGAGAGGATGAAAGTATATATAACAATAACAATATATAATACTAAAAAGACATTTTGGTTATTATCCAAAGTCTTATTTGCATTAAAAGTAATGTATCTTTTCCTTAAATAATTATGTTAAAATATTATACTAAAAGGGAATTCCTGTGAACATCTTTGGAAGTACCAAGAATCTCTTCCAGTATCCAGCCAGAAACTAAAGCTCCCATTTCTTTACTATTCTCCAATACAAATGCATGTTCAAAATTGTTTTTGCATAACCTTATATCACCATCAGGGAAAATCTCTTTTAGATCCTCATAATAAGAATAAGGACACCAATTATCATTGGCTCCATAGTAGAAAGTAATACGAGACAAATTCTCTCTGATGTTATCAACATCTAATGTTGTAACATTTTCTAACTCATCCCGTGCCATAAACATGCAAAGCTTTGCACAATCCGGTTGGAAAAGGTTAAGACTAGCATTCATTACACATTCTGGAACATTACGGTCTTTAAAATACCATTCAAGGATTCGAGATTGCATTTGTGGACTCAAATAACTTAGAGCATGAACACTGATTAAAGCAGGAAGACGGAGGTAGGTCAACATTGGCCAAACCCATTGACCTTGAGGACTAGTAGACATTCTCTCTATAGTCGGAAATAGTAGAAAACAGCGTTTTACCTATAGAAAATCCTAAATATTAGTACTTACCAAAAAATTAAATACAAAATAAGAATATAAGTCATTAATTTTAATGCTAATACAACTTTACATAAAATATTATAATACTAAGAATATATATATAACAGATCCATGATTTGAAATTTAAAATATTTGGAATTTAGACAATATATAAGATGTAATTGTTAAATTAGTTTTCCTAAATAAATATTGCATAAAAAATCTTTAAAATTGAATTTTTTTATGTGGTGTGTATCAAGAATTTCTGTGCATTTACTCAATAATTGTACGTTTCATTTACTAGTCTATTTACACTCCATACATATTTTTGTTTCATAAAAAATATTTATTTTTAATTTATGTTTATACTAAAATTTGAAAGTCTTTTTTAGTAAAATATATCAACACAAAATCTCAATTTATCTACATTTCCCAATAAACAAATAATAAAGTTTTACATACAAAAGCTTACTGAAGGATTCAACATAAATGTTACATGGAAATATACTCAAGTGAAAATAGTATTTTAAGGAAATGGTACGGTAATGAAATGAAGTTAAATGTTAAAATTATATCTATTGGCATTAAATAATGCAAAATCATAATTGAAAAACTTGAAATTTGAAATGCAAAATTATATAAACATTTTAAAAATTTGCTTCAGTTGAAATATACTTTATCTAGAGTTACAGAATCATTAAGTAAAAATCATTTTTATCGATTGGCTGGTGTTATTATTTTCAAATTACATTTATGAAAGAAAATAAAAATGGTACAGCAGAAGAAATGTTTGGTATTGATGAAAGCTTAACATGAGAGTGGGAAGTAACTCCATCATTCTACATAAAAAAAACTGAAAAACGTAAAAAAATTATTTACTTTCTTAATAACGAGTTTTGAAATAACATTACTTTGATGAATTCTTATTTTATGTAAAAAGAATAGGATTTGTTATATAGTTTAAGATCATAAAACAAAAGTGTGAATTTATTATGTTTTTTATAGTTTTTCAGATATTTAAAATTTTCTTTATTATGCAAAATAAATATTGTCAACAAACAAGTTAATTTACAGTTTAAATATTTCTTTTTGCTAGCAGCATTCTTCAATACTTAACATGTTTGTTTATGAAACATGCATTGCAAATAATGATTATATAAAGTATTTTTGTTATTTCAGAGTTCTTGAAATTAAACATTAACAAATAAATTCTGACATTTAGCTATTTCAATAACCTGTACTAATACAAGAAATGAATCATATTATCCTAGTTAAATAATTTAACAAATAAATAGGTGATTTTTAACAGATTAAAATATTAATAAATTAATGCTACAAAATAAGACAAAAATGTCTTTCCTGATATGCCAGTTTATGTAAGTCAATTTAGTAGTAAATATTCATAAAATATATATTTTATGAATATATTTACTAATTTAATGAATACCATAAAATATTTGATTAATCCAATGAAAATTAGTTAAATATTTTTATTATATATAATTATCAAATGAAGAAACAGATTTAATCACAATATGTTTACTGAACTATCTTTTTTTAAAAATTCTTTCTTCAAATTTAGCATTTCTAATAATTAGTATTTCAAAACATTTATATTTTGCATAAAGAAAAAAAATCAAAGTAAAAAAAATTTGAATTTGTGAAAAAATGCGAAAATAGTAAAAAGTTCTATGTTAATTTATCAACTTTAAGAATTCTATTTTGTACAATAAAACATTAAGACTTTATGAATCTATATATAAATATTAAAAACAAATTTTTAAGTGAGACACTTTTATTTTAATATTTGTACAAAATAATTGGAAAAACACTAAGGATATGTAGTCAATATATCAATTCTTCGAGAAGGTAACCGTATATGCAATTAGAAACAAAATCACTCTATTCTATTCAAGGTATTTGATACAAAAATATTTAATATCAATATTTTGAACAAAAATTTCAGCTGAAATCTACACTTATACTCCTTATAAAATTGCAAACCAATTAGCTTCTTTTAACTAAAAACAGAATGAATACGTATTTCTCAAAAAATTTCTTTCACTTAAATACATTTAAGCAAAAAGATAAAAGAATTATATTTTACCCTGCTATTTTCATGATTTTAGAAATATGTTCATTAGGAATGTCATTAAAAAAATTTGGTATTCCAGAAAACAAAAGGAAAATTTTATCTAACAAGTGTTATATTCAAATTTAATCTACATTTTAAGTAAAGAAAAAATTACTGCAATATATTGTTACCCCAAAAAAATTACTAAATGAAAAATGAATCAACAGATTAAAACATTTTAATATAACAAAAGTGAGCATAATGTAAATAATGATTAAACATTTGTGTATTACAACAACTGCAAACTATTAAAAATGTACTGTGGAATTCAATAGTTAATATTATTTAACCATAAGAGGGATTTTTTCCCTTGTTTAAATGGATATGATTTAATGTCAGCATCATATTTCAATATTATGGAATATTATTGTGTTAAATTATAAATTTAAAAAGTTATACCTGTAAATGGGGTAACCTTTTCAAAAGTTCTAAAACAATGTAACAACCTATGGAATGACCAATAAAAATCAGTTGGCGGTCACGAGGAACATATGTATTAATAAATGCCATTTTATGATGTATTTGACCCTCAAGGGAATACAAATTTTCATTTCCTAGAAAAAATATTTTTCATAATTTTTATAAACATATGCACTTTTAAATTATACACAAGCAATATTTTATTTCCAAATTTATAAATACATACAAAATATATTAATAGATTTTCATCATGTTGAAGCATTCAAAAATCTTAAAAAAGAGGTAATAAGTAAAAATAAAAGAACTTTTTTCTTTATCTGTTTCCATTGAAAAAGCAAATACATATCACATTTAAATATAAAAAATAATAATCACAAAATTAATCTAAGTGAAACCTAAGGTAAATTAATCAAAGTGCAGTGTTATAATACCTAAAGTGTTAATAAAATAAAAATTCCAAGACAATAGAAATAATAGGCAAAGCTTAAAAACATTTTGAATATAAATTTACAATTATTCAATATTCATTCATAATAACACATATTGCAGAGTAGAGAGAATTATATCTTTTATTACTGCTCTGATATACTCAACATCAATGTTTATTGCGAAAAACAATAATAGTAATAAATATACATTTCTTTTTTTAAGGATCTTTAGCACATAGATCTTTTTAATGAAAGAGATTTTAGTCTAGTTGAATATTTTATGAGTCTCTTACTGCTTCAATTATTAAAATATAATTCACTAAACTGTATAGTTATAATAGTAGTTCAAAGATACATGATACTGCAAATATTGCATTACAAAATAAACAGCTGAGAAATTACCAATAAACTGCCAAGCAATGTATAAACTAGTGAATATTTTCAAAATAAGAATATTGATATTCTGTTAGATAATATTTTTCTTTAAATATCAGAATTCTGTCATTAACAATAAATGTGCATAATATGAAATGTTAGTGAATATTTTGCAGAATCTATCTTTCACTAAGTTTATGAAAATAAATAATTAATAAACAAAATTAATCAAAATTTATGTGAATTTTATTATGAACATGAATTTAATTATAAAAAAGTTCAATCAAATATATTTGAAAAGCAAAATGTTTACAAAATATGAAAGTTTTAAAAAGATTATAATAAATAATGATAATTACATATTAATGTAAAAATTTTTTTATATATATGAGCCATTTTTCAAAGCATGTATTCAAAGCATGCATTGTCAAAGCAGCATAAACCAGCATATTATGAATAATTAGCATTTTTTTCTTTAAAGATATTGTGATAATCAGCTGTTAACTATATTCAATATACCTAACACTTTCTTGTATCAAGCATTGTATACACCTTAATCTTCCATTATAAGAACAAAAATTAATATGTTTAGGAATTATCAGATGTATTGAAATTTAATATAAATGTGGCTTCTTTCTGGATGTGCCTTAATAAATATCAATCCTTCACCGACATCAAGATTAACTTAAACCATATTTTAAATGCAATTTCTGGTGTATTTTGGCTCTTGGATATATGGTACATATACAAAAATGATTGTAGTTAATAGTAGTCATAAACTAGTTACAAAAAAATAGGAGTTAACTTTCTAAAATTAAATAAATAATAAAAAATAGCACAACAGTTGATAGTTTAGTGATTTGTTAATTATTATGCCATAAAAAATGCTTTTAATAATTGGATCAAAAATACTTTAACTGTGTTTTTGTTACATGTTATATCAAAATAAATATGACCAGCTAATATACAGTTTTAAAAAGTAAGCACATTTAATTTTAACATTATGAGATGAATTATACATCCAAACTTAGTAAGTATGTTTACAAATACCTGGAAGTTTTGGTAAGGTACAACTGGGAGGTGCACTAACATGTCCTGCATGAGACACACCCCATATTGGAATAGTCCTTTGTAAACCTTCATAAAGAGCTTTTATAAATTCAACATAGTATTCCAGAGCTCCAGGATTTCCTGAAAACATTTAAAATTATATATTATTTTATAATAGAGATGCAATGCATATATATTTATCTAGTTTAATGGTCAACAATAGAATAAATAAAATAAAAATTATTACTATAGAGCAGGGGTGGCCAAGACGTCGACCGTGGTCGACTGGTAGACCGCGAAGACATTTTAGGTAGTCCACGCGACCATCCCGATAATGACCTTGGATATTAACAATTTAATTTATGACTTATATCATAGAATCAATGAATTATTTAAAATAAAAATTTACTACAGTCTACGCTTTAAAACCCAAAACAAACTGTGCCAACAACAAAACAACAGTCACGGTCGAGGAAGAAATTATTAAATTAAGATGCGATATATTTCTTAAATTCAGAGTATATTTATCGATACTGATTTTTGGAAAATATTTTCTGAGGAAACGTTTCCAAATACTTATAAATTGATTTTGTATTTGAAATTATACTTTGGATCGAGGTATCTTTGCGAATCTGCTTTTTCAACCATGAACAAAAAACAAATATTGGACGCATTTAACAGATGAACATTTAATTTTGTGTTTATACATTGTAATAAGCTCATACCAGCCACAATATGATAAACTTGTCGCAGATATAAAGTGCCAAATTTCAACTAAACGAAGTGAAGAGGATGGTCAGATTTTGATGTATGAATACTTTGATTATTTTCGTCAGTAAATTTTTATATTGTAAATACTAATATTAAGTTTTTTTTAGAAAAATTACATACTTTACCATATTTTCTTGTGACCGAAAATAAATATGTACATTAATTTAGCTCTGCCATTGGTAGACCGCCTTCGATTTTTTAAATGTGGAGTAGACCTCGGATCCCAAAAATTTGGCCACCCCTGCTATAGAGAATAAAAACATAAATTTCCCCCAGGTTTTGAAAAACATTTTAAATAATTTATAGATTTGGTTTCCTGTTAATTTCATTTTTGCCATAATAATTATAAATTACACTCAATTATATTTATGACATTATTAAGAATACACTTACTATTTCTTAACTGGTTTAAAAAATGAATATATAATTTATTTATTAATGTACAATCTAAGGTAAAAAACTTAATTTATATATAATAAAAATAAGATTATTTTTGGAAAATAATAATTCAAATTAAATGTGAAAAATATACTATAAAAAATAAAATCTATAAATCTACAAATAATATTTCCTATGATATAATTTTTTTTTATTTCATAATATAAAAAATCATTCTTTTTTTCATAATATAAGAAGCATCACTGGTATGAAAAAGATATGGATGAAATAGTTTTTATATAAAGTCATGCATAAATGTTTTAATTCCACTCAAATAAAATCATAACTTCTCAGAAACCTGAAAATAGCAAAAAATAAATAGAAAAGAAAAACATGAAAAACTAGCTTTCAGCACAACCGGACTGGAAATAAAGTATTCATGTGATAACCTGAATACTATGAGCCAATGCTGAGTACAAAGTTGTCAATCAGCTTATGAGACATATAGCTCCCCATTACTGACATTATTTGCTATGCTGAAATCTTGCTGGTAACAGTTAGTTATGTTGCTTAATACCAAATATCACCTCAGTTGCCCCATATGTACTTGATTGTATTTTGATCCAAAGATTAAAGTCACTCATCTCCTTGCATTTTGGAGTTTAAAAAAAAGCCTGACTAGTACTAGCATAGTTTAAACATAGACTTATTATACAAACTCTTCTCATTTCAGTAAAGAAATAAATGCAGACATGTCATCAAGAAAATATACAAATTCAACATTTATCATAAATAATTTTAATATACTTCACAATTTCAATTATCATTAATCACAATTATTTCTCATTGATATCTATATTTTTAAACACAAAAAAATTTAACTATGCCCAAATAATGAATTGTGAATTATATCAATTTAAAGAGATCTTTGTACGATTAAAGAAACATATAAATATATTTGGTAGGAAAATTTAAATACAAACCTGGTATAAATAATATAAGGTATCGTCCTGGATCATTATCAGGCAATGTTTCATCTAACCATCTCCCACATGTCATTACATGAGTTGGAACACTGTGCACGGAAACAAAATCTTGGTGAAGAAATTGCAAGTCATTAGCAGGAATGTAAGGTATATCAGCCATTTGTGATTCTGGAAAATGATGAAAGGAAATATAAAGATCAGTATTATAAAAAATAACAAATATTAAAATAAAATAAAAAAATTTTAAAGCTATTTCCTAACATAATTTCTTTATACCACTTGCTATACTCTTAATCAAAAAACAAATGAATTGAACTATCAGAAGAAAATTGCTTTAATATTGTAATAATGTTTCAAAGTGACAACAGAAAATATAATTTGTTGCATAATATTAATACAAACAGACTTTTAAAAATTACAGTGCATTTTGTTCATTGAATTTTTTATTTTTTCTTCTACAAAATTATTTCACAGTAAGTTCTATATCACATTTTAATAGGTTAAAACATATAGATACTGAAAAATTTTATAATTTTGTACCAAAGATTTAATGAATACTTGAGGTAAGTATTTCGACTACGCAGCATTTTCCTGAATATTCATTTGGACTGAACAGAAAAAAGAGACTTAGTTAATCCCCAAAACAAATAATTAAAGAAAAATTTTAAAATTTGGATTTAATGTTGGTATTTTAACTCTAAAAAAAATTCTAATTTATGTTATTGTTTTTAAAAATAGAAATTATAAGTATAAAATCAAAGTAATTAATTATTCAAAGCATTGACTTTCAAAAAGAAACAAATCACAGAATGCTTTATAAATAATATATTATTTGAAAAATTGATTATCAAAAACAGTTAACTTAACCCTTTCGCGCCTAACGGGACACATACGTCCCAAGCAAATTTCAAAAAATTCTTTTGGGACAGAAACGCTTCTCTATCAGGACTGATGGGACACATATGTCCTAAATCAGTGCTTAAAATTTTCCTAAAAATATAACATCTTAGTTTTAGCATTCTAGTGTTCCCTACTCATAGTTTCTGCAACCAAAATTGTTTTGTTGTAAAAAAAAATCGTCGCGAAAGGGTTAAGGAATACTTTATAATGAAATCTCTATAATTATTATTCTATTCACATTTTATTTCATTCCATTTATATATATAGAAAACTTTAATTCTTAATAAAGTTAATACAAATCCTAATGATAAAACAATGAGTAAATCAGCAATTTATGAATGCATAATTATCTATAACTTCTCATAAATGTTCCTGTGTCATATTTTCTTGAGCAGAAAACACAAACACATAATTATTATTAAAAACTTTATTCTAATACAAATTGTATTTTTGAAATCAAAGTTAAATATGCAATATACAAATTCAAATGGAATAATTTTGAAAAACCTTAATGAAAAGAATTTCATATTATTATTTCTTTTTAAAAGAAAATATGACCAAATAAATAAAGGAGTAATTGAAATTAAGTGGTAGTTATAGTAGCTTATTATGTAAGCCTTGGTAAACAAAGTACATAAATGTTATTAGGATTTATAATCTTAAATATTTTTTAAATAAACATTATGTAAAGTTTTTTATATATTTTTAATACTTAATAACACAAACATAAAAAATGTGAGTAATTTTCATGCAATAGATTTTTTTTAATGTTAAAGAAAAATCTAACCTTTAATAAAATTATTTCATTTTATTAAAGGTTATTCTGCTTAATTATAATTTAATAAAAATTCATTTAATAAATTAACCTTGAATAAAATCATAATTTTATTATAATTAAAAAGGTTCCAATAAATCATATTGATATCAATCATATAATATTTGTAAAAATTTTAGTTTATTAAAAATTTGACAAATTTTAAAAATGAAAGCATATTTATTTATTTTTATTATATTAATAACTAATAATTTTTTTTTAATTTTTTAAATTATGAAGAAAACTTAAACTAAATAAGGAAGTTTTAAAAATTTTAATTGTTTGGATTATTTAAATTTTTGTAAACAATTATGAGAAACAATTTAGGTTTTCACTAAAAATATTTGGTTACTTATTTGTTTTTTTTTTTTTTTTTTTTTTTCTTTTACAAATTATGTAAGACATTTAATTTATCATGCAAGATTTCAAATAAAAAATACCTATTATATAAACAGTTCATATTTTCAACAGTAATTTACTAGTTTACCTATTACCATTTTAATGAAGAAGTAAATCATTTAAATGTATTATATGTATCCCAAAATATTATTCCTTCCTCAAAGAAACACATTTATTCCAAATTTCATTCTTTAAAACTTAATTTATTTTGACCACAGTAAAATTATTTTATCAATAATTGGCTACATACAAAAATGTTTTATTTAAAATTGCTTTGTATTCAATATATAAATAATAAAATTATCAGATACCAATAATATAACAGCTGCTTTATATCATTTAGAGAAAAAAAATCCCTTTTTTACCTATAGTGCAATACGATCCATTTATAGATTAGACAGCTTTACAAATATTTTCTGATGAAGCCTGAATCAATACATAAATTGATAAGCTGCATAAATTACTTGTATCAATACTTACAAACTGAATTTATTTAATTTGCCAACATTTTGAAGGGTACAGTTAAAATATAAATTCTGGGAACACTTCCGTAACTTGTTCTGTGGCACAAACTGCTTCGCCAAGATATACTATTGGCGCAATCACTGCCGATACCTATGTATAGTAAACCTAAAAGCTAAGCACTTAGAAAGGCGTGGTTAAGTTTAAATCTTAAAAGCAGTGTTTCATCTTAACTTAAATGTAAATAGAAATGAAAGGCGTGGTCAAACTAAACTCTTAACAGCAGTCTTTCATCTTAACTTGAATGTAAAATAGGGATGGAAAGAAAAACGTGGGAGAAAATGAAGAATTACTTTACAGAAAAAAATTTAAGCATAATTAAATTTATACTTATTTTCCCATTTCTAGTTTTTTTTTATAAATATTTATGGCTTAAAGACTGATGTAACTTACCACTATTATGCATTTCTAATTTTTTGCAATTACTTTTAAAATATGAGGATCAGAAATTATTTAAATTATTTCAGCAATTAATATTCTTTTATGAATATTATTTTATTGTGTGGAACAGTTTTCCATTTTTCCAATCAGTTTAAATAAGATTTAATTCTTTGCTGGAGATTATGGATACATTAATAAACATATCTGGATCTTAAATTAAACTCCAGCTTTATAGCTGCTGTTAAATAATTGAAATTAATCAAGCTAGATTTATTATTAAAAACTATCATTTAAGTTTCAGACATTCAGTTAATTTTAACTTTAATATCTTTTCAGAACGATAGTAACTTTAATCTAAACTAGCGCAATGTTAACGTACTACACAATTGAAAAATATTAAATGTTTAAGATAAAACATACTTTATTTTCTCAGTAAAATCAGATACTATAATAAAATTTCTTACAAATTTATTATGAATTGTACTTTATTAAACGTCGCAAAATTAATATTATTAGATCACTACTTAGATAATACTTTAAATGCAAGTCAAATTTCGTTAAAAAATAATAATAATAATAATTTGTAGCTCTATTTGAGGTACACATTATTATATTTTTTTTAATAAAATTTGAATTGAGTTCAAAGTATTATCTAAACAGTGATCTTATAAGAAACATTTTACATTGATTAAGAATCAAATATTTATAACTGTCAGATGTTAAAAAAATTTAACAAAAACGGAAGAAGTTGTGATAAAAAGTTTAACAATGGAACTTCTCAGAAATGTTTGATAAATTAATTAGAAATTTTTAGTTTTTATTTTCAGATTACTTAGAATATGTATGTATACTAAATAAAATTATTAGTGAAAAACAAAATAGAAATCCCATGAAATTGTACGGAAATTATAGATATCTAAATTTTCAAAATTTTTAGTATAGTGTATATTATATACAATGTATACTAAAATATATTCGGATCACCAAAAGTAATAACTTTTTTTACTTCAAATATTAATAATGTAAGTAAAAAAGAAAAAAACCAAAACTGCAGTGGGATAACAAATATGTGATATCTATCAAGCTTTTTTTATGTTTTCTAAAATGGGGTAAATAACACGAGGAAATACATTAGCATTAAAGGAATAATCACACTATAATTGTACATGGATTTTTTTTTTTGTATCATAAAATACAGATTTTATTATAATTAATTAACCCATACATATTTTCATAGTAAATTCTGGCATAAAATTCTTTGTTTTAATTTTTGAAAAATATACTAAAACCAATTTTAGTAATAAAATAAAGTTTTTTTTTATTTCAATAATATTTACATATTAACTAAAGATGATAATTTTAATTTATCATCTTTAATTATTTTTAACGGCTTCTTGTATGAATTCTTCTCTCTACATTATTGGAAAATAAAGAAATAAATTATAATAAAATAGAATTAAGAATAATTTAAATAATAGAATTTAAAAAAAATTGTGTGAATATTATTATTATTATTTTATTATTTATGGGGAGGGTGTTCCCCTCCCCATGAAAAATGAAAATTAATAGAGTTTATAGATTCCATTTATAGAAGAATATATATTCTATAGTTATTTTCATGCAATTATTTTGCTCCAAATATAGTAACTACTTCTCATAAATATTTCAATCTCTTAACTTTTAATCATTTTCATTTGTAATCTCTGATGTAATGAAAATTTTGCTATTTAGACAATTTAAATAATTTTGCCGGAAATTTTTAATTTCTGTACAGTCAAATATTCGCTTATTTTTGCATTGTGGTTGGAAGTATTCTCCTATGTACATTTTAAGCTAAATTAATCTTTAAACATGTAAAAATAATAATTATAATAAATGAGTGCAATGTTGTACAAAAGTTCATGAAGATTTCTAATAGAACGAAGCTTAGTTCATTGTATTTTCTTTTAGAATAAAAAGTTCACACATTCCCCTGTACATTATCCTGTCAATTAGACAGTGGCATAGCAAAATATGAAGATATCAAGTGTGGAAATTTATTTCGTCCCTCAATTAGAAGAATTCTAGAAAAATTCCTAATTGAACATAAGAAAGACGTGCATGCAAAAATATTCATTTTCGTGTTCAACAGTGAAGGGAATCGAACCAGAGACCATCTGGAGTAAAAAATATGGTACTGCCATTCAATTATTACGGTCAAAGTGCATCCTTTCGAAAGTACTTTGACCACGCATTGATAATAGCCACATAATTGTCAGCTGTTCAAAGACTCTTCAAATACACTGCGTATTTGGACTGTTTTATTGATCTAGAAATAAACTTACATTCTAAGACCGATTTTTCTGATCATATAACATTTTTCTAATTTTAATATCTAATTACCCTTTTTGATTTCAAAAACTAATTTCACGATGTAATTTGATTTGATTTCTCGCCCCTATTTATAAAATGTGATTTTATAAATAGGATTTTATAAATAACACTAGTCAAATAATTTTTTAAATTATTTGACTAGTGCTTATTTTACTATATTTCAATTTTACTGTTAATTAAATTATACCTTCTTTTCCGTAATGAATGAGCATAAAATTTTGATATTCTTAAAATCCTTAAAAAATGCATTTTTTTAAAAAAAATTACAAATACAAATTTCTAGATTTTAATTAAAAAAATTTTACGCTGAATACTGTTGTATTCCTTGAAAAATGAGGACAATACTTTATTTCCTGGTAACTGGTATATCACGTTTCCCCTGGCGCCTGCTTTCGCCAAGAGAAAAAGGGGGTCGGAATGTATTTCCTGTCCGAACTGTGCGTGGGAATTTATTCACTCTGCCCAGATGGGCTAAGAATTGGAAACGCCATTTCCGTTACTAATTAAGGACGTGAGAAAGGGATCACTACAATTCTAAATAAAATTATTAGTGAAAAACAAAAAATAGAAATCCCATGAAATTATTGTAGGTATCAAAATTTTCAGTTTAGTGTATATTATATACAATGTATACTAAAATATATTCTGATCGCCAAAAGTAATAACTTTTTTTACTTCAAATATTAATAATGTAAGTAAAGAAGAAAAATACCAAAATTGCAGTGGAATAACAAATACATGATATATATCAAGCTTTTTTTTTTATGTTTTCTAAAATGGGGTAAATAACACGAGGGAATACATTAGCATTAAAGGAATAATCACACTATCATTGTACATGGATTTTTTTTTTATTTTTTTTTATTTTTTTATTTTATTTATTTTTTTTTTTTTATGTATCATAAAATACAGATTTTAATATAATTAGTTAACCCATACATATTTTCACAGTAAATTCTGGCATAAAATTCTTTGTATTAATTTTTGAAAAATATATTAAAACCAATTTTAGTAATAAAATAAAGTTTTTTTTTTATTTCAATACTATTTACATATTAATTAAAGATAATAATTTTAATTTATCATCTTTAATTATTTTAACTGCTTCTTGTATGAATTCTTCTTCCTACATTATTGGAAAATAAAAATAATAAATTATAATAAAATAGAATTAAAAGTAATTTAAATAATAGAATTAAAAAAAATTGTGTGAATATTATTATTATATTATTATTCATTATTTATGGGGAGGGTGTTCCCCCCCCATGAAAATTGAAGAATAATAGAGTATATAGATTCTATATATAGAAGAATATATATTCTATAGTTACTTTCGGGCAATTATGTTGCTCCAAATATAGAAACTACTTCTCATAAATATTTCAATCTCTAAACTTTTAATCCTTTTCATTTGTAATCTCTGGTGTGAAGAAAATTTTGCTATAGAATAAAGAATGAGTATAAATGTTTAATATTCTAAAAATCCTTAAAAAACGCATTTTTTAAAAAAAATTACAAATCCAAATTTCTATATTTTTACGCTGAATACTGTTGTATTCCTTGAAAAATGAGGACAATATTTTATTTCCATCCTCACAATTGTGGGTGCGTATTTTTATTTCATCCTCATTAAAATTTGAGTTAACATTAATTTTTTATGTATACAGTTTCTAAAGAGTGTGTTCTAAAGTGTTATAAAACTTTTAATGTAATGAAATATTTTTTGACAAGGTATTAATTTTCTTATTAGAGATTAACTCTTTTTATTTAAAAAACAATGCATTCTTAATATTTTATATTTATATTTTGTTTTATAAATAAAAAAAATGTGAATTTTAATCGTAATTTAACTATAATATAATGAAAACAGGTCAGAATATAATTAAAAAACTGAAATATTTTTTTATGAAATCTTTAAAATTAATATTTTTATAATAAATAGGAAACATCTATAACAGTAGTGGCCAAACTTTTGGGATTTTTAAATGTGGTCTACTCCACATTTAAAAATCGAAGGAGGTCTACCAATGGTAGAGCTAAATTAACGTACATATTTATTTTCGGTAACAAGAAAAAATGGTAAATTATGTATTTTTTCTAAAAAAATACATAATTCCAAATTTTATAAATACAAATTTTTAAAAATTATATTAATATTTACAAAATAAAATTTATTGACGAAAATAATCAAAGTATTCATATATACAAAACTGACCATCCTATTCACTTCGTTTAGTTGAAATTTGACACTGTATATCTGTGACAAGTATATCAAATTGTGGTTGGTATGGGCTTTTTGCAATGCACAAACACGAAATTAAATGTTCATCTGTTAAATGCGACCAATGTTTTTTTTTTTTTTTTGTTCATGGTTGAAAAAGCAGATTCGCAAAGGTACCTCGTGAGCTTTATGTGAGCCGTTTCATAATTAGTAATCTAGCTGTTTCGGAAATAATTTTGCTGCCTTCATATTAGTACTTTGTGTTGAAAAATTCTTTTTTCCAAAGTTAAAAGATCAATGTATAAAATGTTTTAACCCCTTTTTTATGTTTAAATACCCATAAAAAATGTCTTGATAGTTAATTTTAACTAGTTATTTCACATTCATTTCACATTAATAAACAGATATTTTAACTCGAAAGAAATCATTCCAAATTAATGTAATGAAATCGGACATTATTATTTTTCTGCGTTGAAAAAATTAAAAATATCTTTGAAAGTTATACATTTATTGACTGAAAAAACATACCCTTGCACAGATATTTGTTTCTCAACGGCCACTTCACAGCCAAACTGGAGGTGGGATTCGAACACACTTTCATTTATAATTTATTTAAATTCAATGCAAGCCTGAATATATATAAGATTAATACGGTTTCAAATAGTTAAATTAAGAAGTTAAAGTAGTTCATAATTTTTAATGTAGAATAAAAATTAAAGTATAATTAAATTGAAAATTAAGTCTTTTCGGGTTTCTTGTCATATATTCAATGCTTTTATATCATCAACGATTCTTAAAATAATAAAAAATTTCTTAAAATAATTCTGGAACACATTGTTAAATCTAAAGCTAGTTGGATAATTGATAATAATAGACGGGTTTTGGACTTTCTGTCAAATAATTTTATTTATAATATTAATTTTTTTGATTTCAAAGATCTTTTAACAAATAATCCTAATAAATTGAATGTTGTTCTGTATTTTTATTATCAAGTTTACAGGGACTTATTGAATATTAGTTTTGATTACTGGAACAATTTGGTCAATATTATAATTATATTTATAACGGTGAAAATATTTTTATTCAAACCTGCGGTAATCCACAAGGTTAAAATTTTTCTAGCACACTTGCTAATTAATTTTTACATTATTTTGAGAAGTTTTATTTTTCAATATCCTTTTGTTTTCAGATATATTTTGGCGATTTTATTTTTTCCAAAAATTTAAATTTTAGTGATATTTCAAAACTAATTTATCCAAACGAACTTTCCTTTATTAAAACCAACATTTCTAACATTACCATTGAATTCTTAATTATTTATAAACATTGAAAGTTTATAACTACATGTATAAATATTTTCGATAAAACCAGTCATTTAATTTGAAAGTTAATAAACTAATATAATGGAAATCCAGCATTTCTTTAAAA
>JAPDSC010084555.1:0-10387 GCA_026290005.1 Latrodectus geometricus | reverse complement strand
TTTTATATTTATTTATTTTTTTTATAATTTCATATACAATATTTGCAGCAATCGAAAATTTATCAAAAAACAAGTTAATCACTTTAAAAACAAGTTAATCAATTAAAAACACATTAAGGCGGAGACACTAGGTCGTGAGAGAAATTGGAGGAGCATGTGAAAAGTGGAAGGACCAGACATCGATGGATGCTTAATCACTTATCGAGCTGGGGATTGCCTGTGAAAAAGCGGAACATTTGATCGGGGGTGACCGAACATCCGGTCAGCTTCAACCCCCATTATGGGGCTTTAAAACTTTCTCACGGTATTGGAGAAATGTCCAAAATTAAATAATGTCGTTTAAGGGTTTGTTATAAAATAAGAGAAAAGAAATTAGTGGGATATTCTTTGTTCAACAAGTATTTTATCATTAGTTTATTCGAGATAGATCATTATGGAAGTATCAAGAAAAAGTATTATAAAGGAAACATGAACATAATGCAATATTGTAAAGAACACTTTTTTAATACCAAAATAAATGTACTCAGTTCACACAATTGTGTTTTCCTGAAACTTGGCCTTTCTGAAAATTTTGAAATCTTAAATTCTAATACAGAACATTATTTATTCATCTCACTTTTTAATGTTTCTTAACAAATTATTTCATTATAATCTTGTTGAAAATATTCTTTTGTTCCGAACGACGTGGAGCAATTGGCATTTGAGGCAGAGATATAATATGAACTTATAAGACCATGAGTAAGCTTAAAAACGAAAAAAAAACTCTTTATTTTACTCATTCGCTAAACCCAATAATTCTAAACTGTGCAGGCTCACATTGTTGTTTACTAATTCGCTGCATTTAGCGAATCAAAGGATTTTAAATAATTAACTTAGTGTATGTGTGTGCTTTTATACTACAAAAATCGCAATAAATGAAATTGGCCATTTTTTGTCCCCTCTTCAGAAATAGAACACGAGACGGGGTGCATTCGCATTGTTTCGCTATTTAATTCCAACGAAACCTTGTATTCCGTTCTTTAAGAAAAGCATCACTATTTAGTCAAATAACAATATCAATTAATGGAATAACTAAAGTTTTCTTATTAAATTCATTGATATTTAATTATTTTGCTTACGACTTTTTTATATTTGTAAGTTTCTGTTATATATTTATGTGTTTAATATATTTGTGTTGAATAAGAAAAGCTTGTGCAGATAAAAAATTTTACATTTAATTCTTCAAATGTTACATAATGGCTTATTACAATGACAAAAATTATTGTTTTGTAAGATAAATTTGAATGTTTTGGAGTCAGAAAATAATAAGAAATGTTGAAAAGATTAATATCACAGTAAAAAAATCTGATTAAGTGTTGAGTACTTAGTAATAGAAGTATTTCAAATTTTAGGTTGAATTTTTTTCTATTAAGTGGACAGTGTTGCTAATCTAATACATCTATTCGTTAAGTGTGATATTATTTTTTATTAATACTATCATAATAATATATTATCTAAAAAAGGATTTACATTGTTTTTATTTTTTTGAATTAATTCCGATAAGATTATTGAGTTACGATTTTTCAAAGATGAATCAATTAGTGAGGTTAATTCAAATAAGTAAATTGTAAAAGAGAGTTACTTTTTAGAAGTAACAAATAAAATTTAGTTTTTAAGATAGGCAATAATTTATTAATAACTCATTGAAAGTTATCTAGTAATGAAACTTTTCAATTGTGTTAGCAAGCAACTATTACTAATGTTTAATACATTCATCTCACTTTATTATATTTAATGTATGGTTATATGTATGTAAACATATATTTCTTCTAAACATTATTAAAGTATACAAGTTAATTGCAAGTGAAATAGTTAGGAAGCGCTCAAGAATTTAAAAGAAACTCCCTCCTACGACGTCAGTAACTCCTCCTAACTTTAAACAAAACGTCATTAACCCCTCCTCTTTGCTTGACGTCATCGTACAATCAATCAGCAATCTTGTTATGGTGCTGATGCACCATAACAAGATTGCTATCGCCCTGTTGGCATTATATTTGGCAGGGAATTTGGCGTAGAATCGGAGCAGAACAAGTTACGGAAGTGTTCCCTAAATTCTTAGGAGCTTCATTAATCTATATAATGTTTATAATGATGCTAGCTTTATTGATTTAACAATAAAGAAATTAATCACAATAATAGGAGGTTAATTTAATTGTCGTTAAATAAATTGTACTATATTATTTTAAAATTTTCTACGTGTTTTAAATTAAAAACATAATTCAAATGAATGAAATTGGATAATTTAATTATAATATTAACGATAATAGTTTTTCTAGACACAGTAGGAAATCGGGTTCATTTAATTTTTCAATAAGCATAATTGATAAAAGAAATATAATTATTACCCTTAATAATTGCTTTCCAAAATATAGCTTTATTGAGCAAGATTTTGTTTCCTAGAATTTCAAATTGATTTATAGCAGAATATATTTAAAGAACATTTTATAAAAATTTATTGACTAAGTAAACCGGAAAAAAGATCTCAATAAATATAAATAAACAATAGTATTGATGTGAAAGTAGAAGTTCGTATTCATTCTAAAAAATAAAATGGATCCTTATCATGTTAACTTTTTAAAACGTGAAACCGTAATTATCCTAAATTAGTAATTCATAAAAAGTATATTTTTTAAATTATTTCACAGCTATATTTCACACTTTTTTATTATTGATAAATTACAAAAACACTCATCTTTGTTGTATTTTCACTTGAACATAAAATTAACTTATCAAGTTAAAACCTTTTATCATTGGAATTTTTTTAAACTTTAATAAAATTATTTCATAAGTTATATTAGGTTACGTTTTAACTATTTTTTAAATGATTTCTGGACACATCGTACTTGGAAGTGAACCGAATTCCTTTTTATTGTAGGTAATTAGAATTAAACTACTGAAACTGCTTAAATTGAACACAGTATTTGAATGAAATTCAAACTAACATAATGTTTAAAGGAAATTTCAAATCAATATAAACACCGATAATTGAAGTAGGAATAAAATTCTTGAACTATTTAATTGTTTTCTAAAACGTGGGAGGTTGGAATTCAGGAACACTAAAGTTTGATTAAATTTAAATTAAATTGGTTTACTTATCATTAAAACAATGTTATTAGTAAAGATGAATATCAATAAAAAAATTGATACCATTAGAGATTAGCTAATAGATATCAACTGTTGAATAGATAGAATAAAAATAAGTGTCCATAAAAAGTTAGTTATCTGGTCGATGATAACCGTTCTCTTACATATCTGAAGGCAGTAAAACAACCACCAACGAATTCAAAAACTCTCATCGCTTGTGATACATGATAATGAAATTATATATTCATAATTTATTGAACAATTCTTTAATGAATTAAGTTTTAGAATTATTATTTGGATGGTTATTTGGAGTATCGTTGTTCTGATTGGTAGTTTCAGTTTTTGCTTTTTGTCAGTTCTCTCTCTTTGCTGTTTCTCTATTTCTTCGATGTGTTCACAATTTTGAAATTATTCAATGATGAGAGGTCTTCAGTTAATTTATTCCAGACAAAAACATTAATTGCAAACAAAGATTTTTTTTTCTCTTAGAATAACACAACGTTAAGATGCGAACAAAATGCTGTGAAATGGCATTGAAAAAAATATCATGCTAAATGAAAAAAGACAAAAGAAACAAAATTTATTTGAAAATACCAAACTCGTTTTTCCTCACAATCATAACATTTATTTATGGCGTAAGATGATGATATCAAATAAATTTTGTAAATTCAATTGAAAATTAACTATAATAAGACTATTGATTGTTTCAATTAACAGTTTAGTCATGTGATCTTTGTTCAAAAGCTTACACATTATTAGATTTTTACAGATTGATCAACTGTGAAAATCATGATGGAAGAGTCTCTCCACTATAATTTATTTTTGGTGAAACTTTAGGCAAATCTAATTGTAGTTCCTTCCCTCCAAAACTACTTCGTGCTAATACTGAACATTATATAATGCATTATCAACAACTAATTTATGTCAGTGGATCACGCGTTGAAACGAGTCCTGAAAATTTATTCCATATTCTATATTGGAATAAGTTTTCAGGACTCTGAAAGAATTTATTTGTCTTTCATTAAAGCCCCTATTACAGTTGCCGATTTTGTTAGACAGTTGCTATTAGAGTTGCCGATATTTCATTTTGAGCAACTCCCGTAGACTTAACATTACGTGACGTCACAGCTCGATTTTGGGCAACTCGGACACGTCGTCCAATGATATTTCAGATATTTTTTACAGCTGCGCATTTGAAATTTGGTCATTGCCAAGTTTTCGCCAAATTTTATGCCAAATGAAAGTTATTGGCGTTATGAATTGCCGAAAATGAGCAATTCTTTTGTGCATGCAGCAGCAACTCGAGCAATTCGATCGCCAATAGATGATCAACGGAACTGGTATTGTCTTTCCCTTTCGCCAAGCGGAAACAATAAGATGCCAAGAAATAACATGTTTTCATTATTGTTAATGAGTGCATGTGATAAATATATATACTTGAAAATGGCAAATATCTGTGTTGAATGGACAAAAGAAATGGAAATTGATTTTATTGAAATGATAAGAGTAAAGCCTCATATATGGGATAATTCAGATTCCCAATATAAATTTACTTAATTAAAACGAAGAACGTATGATGTAATATCATCGTTATAAAGATGTGTTTACACGTGATAAGAATTTTCACCTGTGTTAACTCAAACAATTGTTTGAGTGATCTCTTAATTTTATTAAAACTATTAATAAATATTATTTCAAAATACCAGTTTTGTTTTAGGTCTTGATAATATTATTTATTTAAGGAAGGAATATCATTTATTTAGGTCTTGATAATATTACCGAATTTTCCTGTATATAATCCGCAGCGGCGTATTATCCGCACGGCCGTTTCTTCGAGTAAAAGGGGAAAAAACGTCGCATAATCCGCGGCAATTTTTTTTCGGCGAATAGTCTAAAATATGTACTGCTGATAATATAGATATCACATAAAATAAAAAAATGCACAGTAGGATTAAAAATTTAATAAATTGTATAGAAAAAGAGCATTTATTATGAAAAATATCAGTCTAGATCCAGTTTATCGCAGAGTGCGATAAACTTGAGATGAAAGCACGAGATCGATCAAAAGCGATAATTTTGAGAAGAGAGTCTTGTAAAACTTATCGATATTTAGCTTCTAATAACTTTTAAAACGATGTTAGATATATTTAAATGACTATATATTTGCTTCGTTAATATTTAAATGAAAGAAATGGATTATGGATTATTTACAAATTGCGTATTTTATACATTTTTTTTTTTTTTTATACCGCGCGTGCTTTGTTTTTCACTTCACATTAACACATTTGACGTTATTGTTTTTATTTACTTTCGCTAAAGCTTTTAATTTAAAATCTTCCTGTGTAAGTTAAAAATTTTTACTTCCATATGACGATATACGAATTTGAATAATTTCAAAACGAAACATCTCACGTCAAGACAAATTGCGAAATGACGTTAGCGAATTTACAAGCGTAAAAGCTTTAAGAGGAACCGAATTCGTTTTTGAACGTAATTGCACAAAGCCGATAATAGTTTAAATAACTCAGGTGTGTCCTGGTACCACCTGTTATTTATTTTATGAAATATAAAGAGTATTTCTTTCAAAATTTTCTTGTAAGCTTTTCTGATGGAATGTTTTTTTATCAGATAATCAGCGGCGGCGTATAATACGCACAACGAAATTCGGAACTTTTTTTAACTCATAATCCGCGGATTATATACAGGAAAATACGGTATTTATTTAAGGAATCTTGATAATATTATTTATTTAAGGCCTTGATAATATTATTTATTTAGGAAATTAACTCAAAAGTTTTAAGAAATTTTTAACCAGATATTTTCCTTTTCACGTCGACAAAGATTAGCTCTTGATCATTCTAAACGTAGAGTTTCAAACGCTAAAATTGAGTGAAACAATAGCAAGATGGCGTCATGTAAACAAATTTTGGCTACAAATTAAATTCCCAAATAAGAATTCATCATGAAATCTGGATACCTACAGAGTAAAATATGGCAACCTTAAAAATTTTAGCCAGAAAAGCGATCTGTTAATAAATCTAGTAAAACAGCTATTTACTTATAGCAAACCTAATACAAATCTCGAACATTCATTGGACGATGAGCTCGAGTTGCCGAAAATCGAGCTATGACGTCACGTAATGTTAAGTCTATGGGAGTTGCTCAAAAAGAAATATCGGCAACTCTAATGTAATAGGGGCTTAAGAGCCATAATTCTTCTCGATGCTCAAAATTTGAACAACATTTTTACAGCCAAAACCATTCTTACGCTTATATAGCCAATCTTATGCACCGAATTTCATGAAATTCCTATTAAAGAACGGGTTTTACAATGTCCGAATAGAGTTACTTTAATTTAACCACCTTGTATATGTGTGTGTGTGCGCGCGCGCAGAAGACGCTTCTTTTTTTTTTTTTTTTAATTTGCGAACATTCATGATTTTATGAACAAGTGGTGGTCCTTAATATGATTCCATAGACACAATGATAATTTTAACTCCCTTTACGAACTAAAATTTATGAAAATCTCTTTTTTGCGAACTTGTTTTCATGTGTCTATTGTTTGCGTTTGCTTTTTGTCACTTGACATTTTTTTCCCTTTTTTATGAAATGAGACACTTGGATTGATGTTTATGTTGGAGACTCGGAAATCCTTTGCATTGTGGATAACTGACTACACTCCTGATGTTAAAATCTCTGATTTTTAGGCATTTCATTTGCTTTCTAAAATTTTTCCTTTCTAATCTAACTCTCATCTTACATAATACTCATCAGATTATAATTAATTGTTTCCATTACAAACATTGAAGTTACTTTTGTAAGGAGTGATCATTGTTTGGAACCCCCTTTCGGAATTGACATGCTAGAAGCAATGCACATGTCAATTGTGTTGTTGTATAATGCACAGATATTAGGGTTTCTACCTTCAAATACTATTAAGGGTAGAAATTATGGCACCTTAAATTGTAGAACACCTAGTGGGTGTGCCATGGTAATAGGTTTAGTAATTTAGGAAGTAGATTTTTATAATTTAGAAGAAATGACTAAGCAGAAGGCTTCCAGACGTCACCCTCAGAAGCATCATTTCACATAAAGAACATTGCAACCACGACATATTTAACGATCTTTAGGAGCCATTAGGGAACAAGACTGATCTTCAATTGGTAGGGAATTTGAATTCACTACTTTCTAATAAGGAGAGCGAACGTCCAAACCAACCAAGCTACCACAAACTCAGTCAATATATACTTGGAATTATATTGCAGAAAATACGTCATCAAGGTCTATTTGATATGAAGGTTTTATCAAAAAAATCACAGTAATTGTAAAAAGCCAAGAACATTTACCAGACATCTTGAAAAAAGATGAGTTACTCCCGCATGCACTTCAACAAAGAATTCCATAGCTACCAGAAATTTTATTTCAGGGATTTTTAAATTTGGAAAATAAAAAAATAAATGACTGACAAGATTGAGATTATGTTTTCTTTTGGAAAAAAACAAGTTAAAAATTATATTTTTTAAATTTAAAAAATAGTAAAGTATGTTTTATAAAAGTAATTTCGAAACAATAAAAAGTGTTCACATTGGTGAATTTTTCATCAACGAAATAAAAGTAGTTTTAAATTCTTGAATTATGTTTTTCACACGTGCTTCTCTCTTTATTCTGCATCCTAAATTATTTTTCTAACGGTAATTAATTTATAAGAGAAAAGAAAAATATATTTAAGATCTAAAACTTATTTTTCTATTTTACAAAATTTCATTTTTAAGAACTACTTTACAGGTCCTTAAGAGTTCTGTGAGAATTGAAAGCACTTTGAAACAACATTTGGGCACCCCACGGCATGTATGGAACAGAGTCTCTGTAACTTCAATTTCTGTTTTGGGGTCCTAATCGTTATGATTCGGAGACGTCAGTCTCAGAATAATCTAATAATTGTTTAGGTTTCTTAAGCCATCTTATATAAAGAATTTATTATTGGAGACGTCAGTCTCAACATTTACAAATAGTTAAATTCTGGACTACTTTAGCCAGCTTCATTAGTTAATTATGTGTGTATGTAAAATGCATCTATCGGCTTCTCAAGCCATATGGGATTGATTTTAAATGCTTGTTTTGTGTTATGTTGCTTTAAAAATTAAATTAAAATTAGCATCTGTCATTTTGTCCGTAATTATTTCACCCGAAGCTATGCAAACTGATTTATCTTTATCGGATTACCAATCCAAAATAGAAAGAGGGAAGTTTACTGTTCATAAAAAGGACATCTATTGTAGCAAGTAGCGTACAACCGCCACCATTATTGTGTATGCTGATCGGTAAGTATAAAAAGTTTAAATAAAAATTTAACTACAAATTAATGCAGATAAAGAATTTTCTTCAGAAAATAATGAGGTACATCATTTGATTCTATAAAAAAAGTAGAATAACAATATTTATGGAGTTAACTAAACGAAGTAAGTGATAACAAAAAAAAATTTAAAGGCATTTACAACTCAGAAACACTTTCAGTTTAAATAATATAGTATAGTTTAAATGTGAATTCAATTCTATGTTCAGTTGTGAGCAAATACACTAAATAAGAGATCAACTGTATGGTGTTAAGAAAGATATGTCAGCAAATATATTGCATAAAAATAGGAAATAAATGATCTTGTGAAAGTTATTAATCAATAAGAAAAAGTTATTGATTACAAATTATTAAATTAAGTTATAGTTTTTGGAGATATTTGTAATTTCACTTCTATAACTTATAAGGGCCGCGATAGCCTGGATGGTTAACGCGTTCGTCCTTGTTATCAGGAGGTAGTAAGCTTGAATCCCGACATGACAGAAAATCCATCGTGTTTACGGCTGGGGCACCATAAATATTTCATGGTCACAATGTCTTGCATGTGAAATGATACCTCTGGGGCCAAGTCTGAGGTCTTTTGATTGGTCCCTGCTTTTAAATTATGAAGACCCACCAACTTTCAGGGAAATGATAACATACTCACTGGATGCCTCATTATATAAGTTACCACCCTTTGTAGTGCTGAAAAGCGGAACTCTTACAGCATTGGTCATTAAAAATTTAATTTATTTGTAATAAATCGAAACTGAGTGATTGGCGCTCTGGTCTTCGGTTCAACAGTCTATGAGTTAGAGTTCTACCTATGGCTTTGTTGGTTATAGTGGTTCAGAATCCAATTAAAACTGTAGGTTGCGGTCAATTAATTATTGTGTCAAAAAATGACCATTGGGTGATAATCAAACCTAACGAATATTGATTTAAATATTAAAAAAAAATTGGCATTCTTACTTTATTTTTATAAAGAATATCTACATAAATTTTATGAGTTGAATATTTTTAAAATGTGAATTTATATTTATATACATCATGCACTATTTATTTTTGTAAATTTTATGAGATTTCATATTTAGTGCTTTGTTTTCATAGTTTATATATTGTAAACTAAAATCTCAGTGGCATAACAGCCGCTTAGTGGGGGAGGCAAGACTTAAAATGTCCATATCTATTTTCGTAGGCCGGGGTGCTAAGCCTATATTCTGGTTAGGTGGTTAACTAATGCGAAACCTCTAGTGTTTAGTTCCCAAGCATGTTTGGTACTCAGTTTTATCGACTCACTGACAGGATGACTGACTCAACCTTGCTCAGCCAAAGGATCAAACCTAGAACTTATGTCTTAGGACCGAGAAAACACTACCACTACGCCACCTACCATCAAATATATACTATTAATATTATTGTAATGCATAATAACTACTGTAATATATTGTAATACTGCTAAATTATCAAGTGCCTTGAAACTTACATCAAAATAAATTTTCCTTCTGCATATTTTTTCTGCAAATATTAAAAAGAGTTCAAAAAGTATTTCCTTTTATAAAAAGGTTTTTATTTAACAACAATTCAAATAATTCAATAGTATATATTAGATTAGACACACACACAGTATATATAGTTTGAATGCACATAGCTTAACAGTATTCATTTTCATGTGGAATTCCGGTTAGCCTATACTTTAGAGTGCCCCCTTGATTCTCGCCAAATTGTGGTCGAGATTGATTGCCAAGCTGGGAAAAACCCAATCGTATTCAGATTGCAACAGAACAATTGATTGTTCTGTTCCAACAAAATTCGCCAATAAAATCGATAGCCAAACAAAAATCGCGAAGTTTCCCAAAAGGGGTACCCTTAAATATAATTTTACCGAAATTCTTATTTCGTATGTTTACTTTTTGAAAATTTTCATCTGTT
>JAPDSC010084544.1:0-17369 GCA_026290005.1 Latrodectus geometricus | reverse complement strand
ATTAAACTAGTTGATTGATGTTCCTCGAATATGAACTGATCTGCTAGGTCCAAAATTGATTCCACGTGAAACTTAGATCTGGAACATAGCTTACGTTTTTGTGATTTAGGTACATTACGATTCTTCCTCTTTTTTGATTTCATTTTTTTCTTTTTAGGACGTTTTCTTTTCTGAGACATAATTTTTACAAATAGAAATAAAGTTAATGAATTTACATAATTTAAAAATAACGCTATTCAGCAATGTGTGTATAAATTAATTAAAATGGCATTTCATCACAATTGTTGTTTTTTCAACAAAGTCGTTCAGTAGTAATTATTGCAACAATGTGTTATAATTATTTAAGAAATGAATAGATGCTTTTAACAATATACTAAAGTAATTATAAATAATTATACTATATTGTTAGAAGATTTTTTATATTTTAATAATTGTATTCATTTTTAATTATTAATATATATTTAAATAAGATAAGTACAAGTTTCGATTAAAAATAATTACACAAAATTGATGATTGGATTTTTAATTTATTTTTTCAAAAAACAAAAACAAAAAAATTTGTCAGAATATTCAAAAATATATGTTTTATAAACAAGCAAAATAATTAGAATAATTTAATATTTTATATGTACCATTGTAAAAAGCATAACACAAATAGAAAATATTACTTTATCAACATTATAATAATTTAAGTAACAATCTAAAATTTTTAACTTAAGATTGTTTTGTTGACAAGAAATATTAATATGAAAGATTTCATTATTCATAAAACAGAGAAATACTTATTAAAAATAAATGAAGATTTTTTATATGATTTTGTATATTATTTAGGAATAATTAAAAAAAAATGTTACAAAAAGCTTTATCAGAAATTCATTTAAATGTTTATTTATAATTTGCATATAATAAAATGATTTGACATTTATTAATTTATACCATTTATGAAAATTACAACTAGAACATATTCGTAAATGCAGTCATGTCAATTCAAACAAATGTTAGTGTAATAATTCATACAAATCTTGTAATTCATCTAAATTTTGATAAATAAGGAATTTCTAATATATTTAGTTTTTAAGTAATCTTCTGCTCTCATATTCTTATAGTTATGTTACAAAATAAATATATGAACTATATTATTTATTAAAAATATATTTATATTGCAATTTAACTAATTAAATAAAAATTTTAAAGTATGATGAGTCGGAAATTCACAAAATAATTTTGAATTTTCCAGGGAGTTAATTATACGAAATTTATTATCAAATAAATAAATAATAACAATAATTTCATATTCCTCAAGAAGGTGAATTTTTATCAAATCTTAATAAATATTTAGAATTTAACTTTGGTTCATCATTTGAATTAATATATCTATTTTTGACTACTTACGCTATTTTATGATAATAGCTGTTAAAATGATTTTTTAGCTTTTGGATGTTAATTAATATTATAGCATAAAATTAAACTGTAGAATAATTATCTTTTAAAAAATTTTGTTAGCAATTTTCTTATAAAGTGATAAACTAACTTTGAACAAAAATGGAATATTATCGTAATTTCGCTTAATGATAAACAAACTTTAATCATCTTATAATCAAACTTCCCTTATGAAATAATTTTAGCTAAATTCTTGATTTTAAACGTCAAACAACGCTATTAATTTTATTACGAGATTCCCTCCCATTTTTTAAATATTTAATGGAAAATATGATTTTAATAGTGCCATGTAGAAAAATCTGTAAATTTAACAATGTAAATGAACAAACTATTTGATATACGGGAACTTCATAAGATTAAAGATATACAATGTAATTAAAAGGATGGGAAAATTATACTAGCGGTAAACGCCGAAAATACACCCCTGCTTGTTAGGAAGACATTTATGGTCACAATGTCTTATATAAAGTAGTTTTATGTTATAGATGATGCAAAAAAAAATTGTTCAGTACAGTTTGAGTTTGTGGTCAACTATAGCGCTTCACAAAATATATTACGTGGAACTCGTCAAATCAATAAACGTCTCCAGATCTTAATCGCATTTATAAATGGCAATATCATAACCATAGCCTAATGACTACGGATTGTATAACGTATGTTCAGCAATGATATCTTATTGCGAAATTGATTTACAGGTCTTGATTTATACCTGTGGAGAACGCAGTTTGATATTAAGTTTGATAATGTGAACCATTACATTTATTTTTTTTTCTTTAATAAATTATAGATAACATGCGATGAAATTGATGAAGTGTACCAATTATCTCTCAAAAAATAGCCCAAAGTAAATGTTACAATGAATTCACTACCTACGTTTATTTTTATTGATATAAGAATTTTTAAATTGTAATTTTTATCTGAATACGATATTTATGAATTTTGTTTTGGTATTATTTTAGCAATGAGTTACATTAAATCGTTGCCAATTGATACCACTGCAAACTTTTGAGTGGAAAGTCGCAGTTTTAATCACAACAAGAACAGATGGAAGATATGTTTTTAGTTTTCCTCATATATACTTGTCGGAAAAAATGCTTGAATCTTTCACGATTTCTACTTGAGACACATGAGTAAGTCTAATTATGTGGAATTTCCTCCTGAAATTCAATAATATTGAAGGGTAATAAAAAGACTGTTAAACTGCCCATTAAGTTGTTTATCCTGCGTGCTTCCCTGTACCTAGTCCTAAATTTTCCTCTGCCAGTTAGAAGGAAGCAGCAGAGTAACAATCTTCGTAATTTAGAAGCAAGGACCAAACAAAAGATTCCAAATTAATTGATCTACCACCTACAGACGATTTTTTTTCTTTGAAACAACGGCATATTTAACATGCCCTAACTGCCTTTAGTGAATAGAACAGATTTTTGATTGAGGTGGCATTTGAACTCATTACCTTATTGGTAAAAGATTGACGCCCAAACCCGGTCTAACCCTAACCACCGTGGTTACTATCCATAAAGTATTGCCAAATAAACTCCAGAGGATTCACCATCTCATATAGATTTAACTGCTTTCTTCTGTGTAAAAGATTTTAATTTTGAATTCAGCCATTATTAACAATAATAGGCAAATTTCAGTTTCAAATTTACTGCACGCCAATCTTATCTTCTGTGTCCATATAAAAAGTGGTTGAAAAAATTACTCAAATGTTTTTCTCTTACTAACCTGTAAGAGAAACTGATTTTGACTAGCTTTTTAAAAACTTTTCTTAGAAGACAAAATGTGGTACCTTTTTTAATGATATACGATTACTATAATTTAATAAGCTAATCTGTAAATATAAAACGTTTTAGAATGAATTCCAGACAGCACTCAAAAGAAATCGTTTTTTAAATATTTCTCATGTAATATTTCTTTTAAAATGTAGCTATTTTTCAGATTAAAATGTAATCTGGACATTTCTTAAAAAAACTATTTTTCACAACTCCTTTCATGGAATAAGTATATTATTAAATGATTTAAAATAATTCATAGTAAACTACATATCGTTATCAAGAATTGATTCTAGAAATAAATGGTTAACAATAAATTAGTTTAAAAATCTGAGCAAAATTTTTCATTGTTTTCATGTTTTAATTTTATTAATGATGTATTAAAAGTTTACATTATCATTGTGACAATTAATGCTTTTATTTTTGCTTCAAATAAAGTATTAAGATTAAGACATTTAATATTTGGACTTTTTTGACCAACACTTATTCATTTTACATAAATCCAAAATCCAGGATACTTTTTATAATAAATAGACAAAGGTTTCATTTTTGCTGATATATCAGGAATATTTGTTACCACTCCAAGTTAAAAAAAAAAAAGTTACCAATTTTTAATTAACTTAATTTTATATTAAGGTCAAATAAATATTGAAGCCTATGCAATATATTAAAAATTTATATGTAATAAAAATAATATCTTTTTCGTTATATTAATTATTTGAAACAAAGTATATTATTTTAATTGTAAAACTAGTCTCTAACAATAAACTACTTAGTAATAGGAAAATTAACACTTTCAGAAACATTGAGTGAGAGAATATAACAAATAGGGAATTTTGATATCAAGGTAGTTAATGTTTTGTTTGCTATATTTTTTAAAATTACGTTTACTTATCTTAAACCCAGTCCAAGAATAAAATTAAGGATTAATAGGCCTAGCTAAAATAATAAAACTTAATATTTTATTTCCTCTTAAAGCATTATAGGAAGTTTAGTTACTTTATCTTTACTTTCCATTATGAAAATGGATTTATCGAAATAATTTCATATGAAATAAATGTTTCCTGTTGAATTTACTTCGCAGTTGTAGTTTAAAAACTTAACGTTTAAAAAAAAGTATTTTTTAATTACTTATGTCAAAAAGTTTACATATTTTAATCTTTATTCTTCTACAATAACAGTCGTTGATAAATATAATAATGTAAAATTAATTCTTCAATGAATAATAAAACCGGTATGATAAGCTTAATAGTTTAATCAAATATTTATTGATACATTTATATATTTTCATAAAAACTTTATGATTATTGCTAATTATAAATCAAAACTACAACAAATTAAAAAAAATTGTTTTATTTATTAACTATATTTTAAAAATGTGATCAGTTATAATACACTCTAAATTGGGAATATCAACCAGTTTCAGGAATAGTTAAATGTATTAAAATAATTTTTAACGCATTCCTAATATTATAGAGAAAAATTATATGCTTACAATATACTGAAAATATTTTTCGCTTAACTTAATTTCAATAATTTTAAGCGGAGGAATAATATGAGAATTTCATTAATTATTTCCAAATAAATTTTAATAACAACTATTATTTTTTAATAGGTAGTCATGAAAAATAAAAGAAGTTTTTAAAAAAATATAAATGATGTGGTCATAATTTATTGTAAAATTTTTAATCCTAATATCTAGCATTTTACCCAATTTATGCCGAAAATCAAATTTAAAAGGTTTTTGACAGCAGAATATATCTTTGATTAACGAAATTAGTATATATCTTTCATTAATGAAAGATATATCTTTCATTTAAAATAAATCCTTTAATGAAAGGATATTTTGATTATAATTGATTCGTATAATATATGGTTTGCAAATTGATAAATTTTGATGTCAGGTATCGGACAAATAAATACAATATTACATACATTAATTTTTTTCATTGCAAAATTAAATAAATATTATAGGGAAAAATGAATAAAAATCTAAAAGGAATGAAAAAGATAAAATATATAATAAAGAACTATTCAAACTAAACTAGTTTTTTTCATTATATTTCTTAAACAAACATTAATTTATTTTATATAAATATATACTTTCTATACAGAAAGTTATAAATACTTTATATAAAAATAAATTTTGATTTTACAATTTTATTTTCCAAATATCATTTTAAATAATGAATTAAATCAAACGGTACTTTTAATTTGTACAATTCTAACATATTGCTTAAAAAATGTTTAATGAGAAAATTGTAAAACAATTATTTTCTTAAATTTCATTGAAAAAGTATTTTTCAATTTAAATATAAAGATTCTTTCGTAATTATATATTTTCTGAGAAATTTTCATCCAATATTTCACATTTAGATTTTATTCTTGTTTCTTTTTTAATTTTAATCTAAAAAATTCACCAAAGTAATTAAAAAATAAGCTCTTGCTTAACTTCTGAAAATTTATAAGACAAAAGAGATTCGGGGAAAGTGCAAGCATTTATTTGATTCAGAATAGAATGAAAGAGGAAAGGTAAAAAAAAGGAAACATAGATTCCATTAAGTGCTCCCGTTACCGTTAAATCGGAAAGGAATTAAAAATAATAATAAAAAAAAAAAACTGGAAACGCATTCTTAATTCCAACAAAAACTGAATAATGACTTACTTTATTTCTAGCTTTCAAACTCTACAAATTATTAATTTTTTTTCTTTCAACTTTTGTTGAGTTATCCTATTCCTCTTTTAAATTCATTCAGCGAAGATTATTGTGATAAAGGATTAACAAAATTAAATGTACTACATTCCTTTCTGTTTAAATCCATTGTATTTCGCATTCATTTATGATCAGAAATAGTGACATTGCATTTAGAAACACAAAGTATCTCATTTGGAAAAATGATTAGAATAATTTCAAATATAAAATGTATAACTTGAATATCATAGAGCTTTTTTTATTTGCTGCGCCAAAATATTATCAACATTTCAAATAGAAATTTAGATAATTCATGTTCTCGAAAAATAAATATACCCATTTTCTAGAATAGCCTAATGTATAATTCAAAGCTGCTTTATATATTATTACAATTTTGAACAAAAAGAGCGGAATTGCCATAAAGATTTGTGTAAATGTGTTGTAGAAAATAATTGTTTTTATCATTTGATTTAAAGCACTAATGGTAATCTAAAAGTAAATGACTTTATTCTAGCTATTACCTGCTTAATTTGAAAATAAGTGAATAAACAATATTTTCAGTAGATCAAAATTAACAATATAACACCTGAAAAATATAAACAACATCATTTTTCATGTTTCGCATAATTTCGTATCTGATAGTTTTCCATATTTTGAAATATGTAGAATTTCACTTAAAATAGGTTTTATGATAAAATATTTCCCTTGATTTTTAATATCTGCATTACAAAATATCTTTAGTTTAAGGTAAATATCTGCAATATTCTTCAAAGTGACTAAATTATTGTGACCATTTGGTTTCAAATCTCAGCTTGGGCATGGATGTACTCCTTTTCTCTTTCTTCTGTCTTTGTTCTTTCATTGTGTGAATTGTTGCCTATCCTATAAACGGTCACGTTTGGCATGCAAGTACTGAGGATGTCAGACTCTACAACAGATTACGGTTCAATTGGGAAAGTGGAGCAGCGCACCTCACATTGCCAGCCTAGCAGACACAAGACTAGAACAATAGATTACATTATTTTCAATTATAAAACATTATTTTTCTCATATAATGAAATACGTGTATGTGTTTTATAACAAAATGTATTGAGAAATTTTCTTATTAAGATGATTTATTCTAAGGTATGAAGTCATATATATTTATAATACTAATCTTGTTTAAATCATTCATATAAATACATGCATAATAAGTCATTATGCATAGTGATTTCTTAAGGAATTCATAAACTACTATTTGAACTATTCTCAATGCATTTATTAAAACTATTTAAATTTTCACAGGTCTTCAGTTCTGTAAATAATACAAATACTTAGAACATATTTTATGCTTTAATGTACTATTGCAAAGTATATAAATTTTATAAGATAGTTTATTTTCAGCATACCTCTAAATGATGTATGGTTATTTAAGTTTTTTAATAAAATTTTCTTCTAAGCAACCAAAAAAGATAGTGAAATATGATTCATAGTATTAAGTAAAGTTTAAAAATAGTAATTGTACAATAATTTCTTTCCAAATAAAAAATATTTAACTTTGCATACAAAATAAAAATACCATAAAATTGTTTATTCATATGTTATTATAAAATGTAAGAACTCAAATATAAATTATTAATTATTTTTCAGTTATTTGTTAATTTTAAAAAGGATTTCATTACATTTAAAAAATTATATTGGTTTGGGGAAAAAGAAATCCATTATTTTTACGTGAACTTTTTGTAACTTCTTTCAGATTCGCTTTGTAAAAAGGTTTAAAACAGTTTTCATGTAGATTTTTAGGTCACGACTGCTGACATGCTGTCAAGTTTGATAATTTTTGATATTTTATAGACATACTCGACGATGTTGTATCCATGTGAAGTGCATCTTTAGCATCCAAATACCCAAACGGAATCGACGAAAGAAAAATTGTACGTAACTGGTTGTTACAGTCTTATATAGGACGATAAACACCTTTCACAATTTTAGCCACCCGGCTATTTTTTTCGCCGTTACAAGAGAAAAACGAAAATGTATCGAATTTCCTGTTTGTTGTCTTCCAATTTTGAAATCTTGTACTCGTAACTGAATTAATCAAACAAAAAACGGCAAGAGGATTTTTTAGTGTCAAATGTCACCTTTCCAACGAGCATAAATCTGAAATTGTTTGATAGATACCTCACGAGATAGTTATCACTAGAGACGCCTACTGAAAAAATAATGGATAACTTTTTCCCCAAACTAATATATAAATATTAAATTATGCGATTACTGTTGATTGATGTGGTATATATGATGGAATTTATTAGTAATAATATATATATTTTCCAAAATATATGTCACATAAATTATTTTGAATTTTTTTATTACATTTTAGTTATTTCAATTCATTTAGCATTATTTTTCAAAAGAGCTACAATTCATCCGTATAGTATTATCAAATATATATTTTAAAGAAATTTAAGAATACTGTTAGATTGAATTTGTAATCAACTAAAATAATTAGAATAGGAATCTAATTTTGTTATAATGGAATTCAATTAGATTCTTTTTACTTTCTAAAAAGTATAACTTGATTAAAGATAAAATTAGCATTCCCTTTATTGATTACTAACGCTTTATCTATATTTGTAGGTACAAAGACTATTTTCACCATTTTATATATCTGATAACTGAAAAACGTTTTGTTTGCATTTTGTTCCTCTAAACACAAAGATGTGGATTTGAAATTTAAGAAGTATGGAACTATAATAAGCGCTATAATATCAATAGCACCAAAGCAATTTTTGATAACCCCTGAACTACAAAAAGAAAATTTTAATGTAAAAAAAAATAATTTCATGGTATAATAAAGTATGTAAAAAAATGATGAATTTGTTTTAAGTGTGAAAACTCGATTTGCTTTCTTAAAACCCATTTACTTTTTCGAAATAGAATTTGAAATTGTTTTGCAAGTTATTGCAGAAAAGGCATCAGATATATAGAGTTTATTTCAAACAAACATTATCATTTAATGATTTTCGAACTAATTAATGTAAAATATTTACACTGAACTTCACGTAATTTTTTTAATATGTATTAAAGGAGACAATCATCTTAATACAATATAGACTACACATTTACAGACGGAAACTGTATTAAAATCTTTTAACATCTTCCATGTATTACTGCCATTCTAAAGAGCTTTCTAAAGATATGTATCTGTATTTAGTAATGATCTATAAGAAAATAAATTGGAAAACCCCCTAGCACAGCCCTAGACAGATGTAGACTAATGAAACGCAAAACTCACCTGCGTAAACAGTTCTTGCACGTTTAAAAAGCCATTTCTACTATTATCACAATATTTTTAATTAGTTTTTATGGTATATAATTTAGAATGGAATTTAATTTTTAAACGTGAGACAAAATCTTAAATTTTTAAAATTCTAATAATTCATTTTCATGAAATCCATAAAAACTTGCATATTTCGGTAAAGTAATATAGATATATTTAAGCCTATTGTACATGAATATAATTATGTAAAAAAAAAAAAAGATTTAATAATACACAGGCATGGGACATGAAAATTATTTTAATAATTCTAAACTATAAGAAGAGAGTTAAATACTATTTTTCAATTTCTAATCTTAGCTATCGTTGCAAATAAAGCTTTGTATAGATAAATTTATTAAAAATTTATCAAAACAATTAAAAATTTAAACTTATGGAGACATTTAAATAAATTTTAAATTAATTTTATTTTGAAAAAGTCAAGAATCTGTATCAAACGCAAGACCTGAAAACTTCTCAGAAATGTTTGGTGAACTTTAATGAATATATATGAATGATGATTAGAATCATGACAGCAGATACTATCCCTCTGATCCTCACTCATCAACTGTAATTTATCTGGGACGTTCCAGACGAACAGATTGTGTTAAACTTCGATCAAAGTTCTGACTTGGCCTAACTGGATGGATTAGTATGTTCAACGTAGGTCATACAAGGACTAATTTTACCCCGTGTTACGGTGACTAGTTTGAGACTAATAACGTGCCGTATCATATGAAGCTCTTAGAATTTTACTCGAAATTTAAATGTAATGGGAATACATTGTGGCCTTGATCAGTTAAAACAACATTTTCAGAAATACATGAAAGGCTAAAAATGAAATTTGACACTAGTAATGTAAACTGGCTTGTCAAAAATAAGTGATGTAAAACACCTAAGGAAATATTTATGTGACTAAAGAAATCAATTTTATGTGCCATTTATTAAAGTTAAATGAACTTAACAATTTCTCAGTATATACCTTTCAAGTAACAAATTGAAAAACACATACATATGCTAAATGACAGCTATAATTTGTAAGAATATTAAACAGTAAATTTTAATGAATAAAAATAATAATTACATCGAAAGAAGATAAAATTAAAAGTCAGAATGATGGATTTTTTTATTTCATTTACAATCGAATAATTTCTAGGAAATTTTATTTTCATTAGATTATTTTATTAAGAATAAGAAAAATATACGGTATATCATCTAGAAAAAGTTTATTTATGTTAACAGTATGTTTTTTAGTATTAAACACCTTTTATAAATTATAATTACAATTTTCATAAATAATATCTTAGTTTATAGATAATAAGTATTTTTATGTCGATCACATTTTAAAAATACTTATAATCTATTTAATTTTAAGTAAGAGACATACAACATGAAAAGTGTTATGTGTTTATATATTTATTATAAAGTTTTCTAATTAATTTTTTAAAATATTTTATTGCATATAGAAATGAATAATGTGTGTATTTTATGCCCTTACATACAAAATCATTTAATATTTACACAAGTTGAAATTTTATATGAAAATTTTATTTTTGAATTAAATAAGATTGTGATTAAATTAATTTAAATTAGTTTTTGTGAAACTTAGCAAGCATAAATACTATTTTTCTTTTTTAAACTAGATTCTCGTTTAAATTATCTAGTTAATTTAGCATTTATTACATGTAATTTCTATTACTCGGAAATAGTGAAGAAATTGAAGCTAAAATATATAAATTTTTGCGATATCTTAAATCTTGTAAATAAATATAACAATTTTCGAATTTTTAAAATAAACCATATTATCGTTGTAAATTCTAAAAAAAAATAGATATTGTATCTTAACACACAATCATTGAAATAAATTTTATAATAGCATTTCTGTCTTATAGTATAAAAATTGAATATGTTAATGATATAATTGACAAGACTATTATCTATTTAAAGCTGTATCCAAGTAGCTTTCTTGTTGAATAAAAATTTTTTCGTTAAAAAAAAACCAGTGAATCTCTGCTCGATATCAATAAAGAAATAGGATGCAGACAAGAGAGAAAAAATCCAGCCACACACACAGGCATCCTCGTTACAAATCCCTCTCCTTTGTGAAACAAATTTTTCCAGCAGTACACTCTTCCTTTTCCAAACACCTACACCTCAAAACTCCCCATCCCCATAAAAGTCACGTATTTGGCACTCGGAAAAGAGAAGTGGAGGGCCGCATATGAATGGCCCCATAGGCTCCGATCAATGATTGAAAGGTCGGGTAAAGGGCCGATCTCTATGTAGGGAGAGACCCCCGATTAGGATTGGACACAAGCGAGAGGAGGGGAAACCCCTTTCCTGATAAATTTTAGCGCTCCCGTAAATAGCACATTCCAAGGGAACGGGTGATTTGTTCAGACTTTAATTAACGCACGCGAAATTGCAGTCCGGCAGTAAATATGTGGCAGGCGAAGGGGGCGTGACGAACCCTTAAACCGATTCATATTCTGCCCCAATTCGGAACAGGTGTAACTACGTGCCTGTCCCACCACGTGATCAATGTCCTCTCTGACTAATAACAATTAGAAGGGTCCGCAAAAGCAATTGCGTGACGGTTAGCATCAAACTGGACAACAAGATTGTTTAGATAGATGAGGAACACTCTACCTACCAGAGCTCAGTCTATTTGCGCCATCACCATTATCAGTGCACAATGGGAATCTTTTCCCATTCATGATTTTGAAAATGTAACACATACATTAATTGGAATGTATGTATATATATATATATATATATATATATTTTAATTATAAATATATATATATATATTTGATTTCTGCACTTATACTTTACTTTAAATCTGCTCATTTAAATAATATTTTCTTCAGCTATTTAAAAGCATATTGGAAATGATCATATTTATTAAATATATAAAATGTTCGTTTAAAAATATTAAAAGAAAATCACCACTTAAAAACACTGTGAGAAGAAACACTATTTTAAAATGAAATCAAATTAATAGTTAATAATTTTTATATATTTTTTATTTTGTACTGTATTGGACAAAGTAGTAAAAAATTTAAAGAGCTCAAGACTTATTTTTACTGGTTAAAAATTTGATGTATTTTAGTCAAAAAAGGTCTCTAAATTATTGATTAGCTAAGTCTAATTTTTAAATTGCATCAAGATCTTGTTAAATTAAGAAATATTATAAAAATGATCAATTGTCGGTTTATTTACTGTAAAGTAAACCTTATATTTTGTTTTTCTGCGCAAATGTATGTCATATAAGATAAATGAATCGTCCAAAAAAAGACTATCATTAAAATTAGTTCCACATTGATTCTGAATTTTTGTACCTTTTTTAAAATGAGCAAATAGAATGTTCAGAATTAAACAATATTTTATTTTTATAAAAGTAATTACTTGTTTTTTTGTAATAAATATCACAATATAAGCAGATTAAACAAGTAAACCTATTTCATAAGTAGAAGGAAATCTATCTGTGAAATAGGTATATGTTAGTGTATTCATTGGACGAATTATTTGTTTTCGTCGTTTTTGCCAAATATTTCTTATTCCGTAGTTTCAAAATTATGTACAGTTTAATAAATCAAATAATTTTTATCATATAATATTTTTATCATTTTTGTTTGCATTAGATAGTATTTTTTTTTCCACTCAGAAATTAAATGTTGCAAATTTTCTCTTTGTTAATTCTTTTTTTTTTGTCGGAATACAACAATATACATATGATTAATTTTAAAATATCTTGCACAGTAAACATTGCTTACAATATTTTTCTTTCCTCCAAACTTGTTTCTGCATCAAAAATAGGAGGCAAAAAGGAAGGAATAAAACCATTAAAAACCTAGAAGCGAATTTTTCTCGTCTACACTTTTGGACTAATGTTGTTCTATTAAACAACATTTTTTCTTGTTTTATTTCAAAATAACTTTCTTCCACCTTTAGTAGGGAAAAGAACGTGATCGAAGAATAAGCACTTAAAATGGATGCAGAGATTTTGTATTCCAAAGTGAATCCCTTCCATATGTTAAATAAGCAAATTTCAAATTAAGCAGGAGAAAAGATTTACGTGAATGTTCTTTTTTTCAGTGAAATAGAATATATGACTTTTCATGATGTTCTTTTATTTCCTGCTAGCTATGGAGAAAAAGGGAAAAAAAGGAGTAGTGTGAATAACAAGCTAAAGGAGGTCGATCTTCACAACATGCGTTGTTCATTAAACATTCAAGAAGCTTATTTTACTAAAAACCAAGATTCGAAGGTATTCAATCGAATGGTCGAACAGCCTTAATCTTCAGTGGAGATATAAACTTAACGACCCCATTAAGTATTGCTATTTTCCTCTTAATGTCGGGTATAGGCTAAGTCATTTTTCAACCAGCAAAAACCGCTCGAAAGACTAAAAAATGCTATAACTCGGCCGTTTATAGCCCTCAGGGTACCTCTTACACAACACTTTCGAAAAGATGTTTTTCCGAAATCTGTTTTAGATAGATATAAATAGTTGTAGTTACTTGTCATGTTTTATAAGGATAGAAAAAGAGAAACAGTTTATATAGAAAGCGAAATACCCATTGAATGTCAAAATTTTTGGATGAGTTTCGATTACTTATTTTTTTCTCTTCTCTATATCTGATATTATGAACTTGATGGTTTTTATTTAAATCGGAGAAATTATTGCCACCGGTATTTGTCAATTTATTTTTCGTCTGCAGAAAATTTCCTATTACAAATAGAAATATTGTGATTCCAATTCTATTTTAAGCAGTAGAGATTATAGGTATAGATTTATTTTTTAGTTTCATAGAAGAATATTATTTATTAAGAAAAGGTTTTTAATCTTAACAGCTGATTTTTATTAAAACTAAATTTATGAAGTGGATGAGTCAAATGTTAAATTAATTTTACAAAATGGCATATTGACAAAAGTCCAAATTTTGTGAATAAATTTGGATTTTTAGACAATATGCCATTTTATACATAGAATTTCTTAATTAATTTATTAAACATTATGTGTATAAAGTATTTAAAGATAAATTTGTGAAAAATATTTTGCATAATAAATTATTTAATAGTTAAAATTATTTTGCATAATAATAAAATTCGGTGAAAATGCGCTTTAGGTCCCCTCCTTGGATCGATTTCAAAAACACCGATGCCATGGCGAAAATTCTACCGCTATTTCCAAGTGAAATTTAATTAGCTACCAATGAAAAGGCTAAAACAAACGAATAATTATTGAGCATGGTCGATAAAACGCTTCAAATTCGTGAGTTGGCGAAGTAGGGCACCTAAAGCGCAGATTAACCTAAAATTCTTCATAAGAACTAATATACATTAGTTTTTATGCTTTAATAATATATTAATATAGTATAAACGTACATTTATATTATCATGAATAATAGTAGCGTTAAAATTTAAAAAAATATCAAAAGAAAGGGTGTGTAAAAATTATGTTATTTAGAAATGCGGTATAATAACTATGTATTATTGGAATAAAGAAAACATTTTATAAATTTTTATGTTATTTGAGTTTTGAAAGAAATTTATAGTTTTTGAAAAATTTGGAAAAAAATTGATTTTAGTATCTTTGGAAATATATAACATTTATAAATGGTAGCATAAGCAGTGAATTTTAGAAAGCAATTTGATTCTATAGAAAAATAATAAAATTATTTTAGAATGTAAATCAATTTTTTCTTGCCTTATATTTATCCTTTAATATTTTAAGATAATATCAAATTTATTAATATAATATGTATGTATTTATTACAAAACCAATTTTACTTTATGATCTTATCTAAGTTATTATAGAAAGAATGTTAAGTTATACTAAGTTATTATACACATAATGAATAAGCTCTTTATAAAATATAAATTGAACACAACAGTTAAAAATAGTTTAAATTGAATGAAGTTTTCCGTAAATATAATCACAACAAATTATAATTACTGAAAACACAATATTATAATTTCTCTTTTATTAATCCACAATAAAATAATCCAAAAAGATTACAAAAAATATCTTAAACTTTTCAAAACACCTGCCTACATTACTTAGATTTATAGGTAAATGAGATTTATTGTGAAAATATTGATAAAAAATGAATATGAAGCAAAAGTTCTCTTCTATTCTAAATAAATTAAATAATATATTTATTTGAAATATTCCCTTATTCTATAAGGGTTTTATCTTTAAGTATTTCTAAATATTTGCTATATATCAAAAGGGCTCATAGGTAGATGTATGGCACTTTTGGATTTCTAAACGAAAACAAAAACCTGTTTACATAAAAGAAAAATTAATGCTAAGAGAAAAAAAAAATAAATCTTTGATTTGCATTCTAGCTGGGAAGCAAAGGGAAACAAAACACAAAAGAAAGTAAATGCTTAATCTCATAAACTTTGAACGTCAAAACAAATAAAAAATGCGAATAATGAAAAGTGATTTTGTTTGCGTACGATTAATGGAGCGTAATTAATTTGTTTTAGCATCATCTCAAAGTTCAGGAGAGGTGATTTTTCAATTTCCTCAGAAATTAAGTTCGGAAAAAGAAATTGGAAATCGAATTTGGCTGTTTGGTAGCACTAAGAGACTTTTCTTGCAATTTTGGAATAAATGGATTTTTTTATATACTTTAAATCATGGACAAGCTTACAATCTGAGAACCTATTGTGAATTGGAAATATCCATGGAAATGCACTATAAAAGCTTAAAAAAGAACACAATAACATTTTCTATTATATATTTCTCTATAAATTATATTTTGTATAATAATTTCAAAGAAAATTTAGTATCAATATTTAAAGATCAGAAACTTGTTTTAAAAAGACTTAAATTCTTAAGAGACTTATATTAGTACCATTTTTTCTATTTCACATTCAAAGAAGACAAAATCTTTGTATGATTACCACATATCATACAAAAGTATTTAGTTTTTTAAATGCATTCTGCTTAATGAATTAATTTAATTCATTTTATTAAAGTAATTCATTAAATAGAATAGCAAAATACATTTATGATATATAAAAAGTATCAACATTTTTTAAATTTTCAAAAAACATGAAATTATAAGTAAGAAAACCATATCAGTAATTTTACAGCATTTTTTTTTCATTTTAAAACTTTTCTGTTTAAAATAAGCATATAAAGTAAGAAAAATAAATGTCAAAACAAACTGAATAAATTTTGAAACATTCAAAACAATCCGATGCTGTAAAATATTGTAAGAATTAACATGCTATGGTGAGAATAAATTTTCTTTCTCAATAATGAAAATATATTCGTACTGTTGATGAGAAAATTTGCTAGAAATTCTGAAAGCAAAATATGTAATAATAAAATAATTAATTTCAACGAATACTTTAAATAACAAACATTTAAAAATCGAGGATTAATGTAAGAAAACAACACATAAATTAATCGTACATGTGTCAGAATAATATTTTATATCCATGTTGCATCATGGAATACTTCGTGTGTAAAAATCTTAAATTTAAATTTAATAGATACATTTATTTTTAAATTTGAAAGTATCTAGAATATATAAATCAAATTTATTAAAAAATTACATATGTTTTTAAATTTCAATATAAATAGCACTAATTTAACGAATAACTTATTGCTAAGGAATCATATAATCAAATTTCTTCATGTTTGTCCATCATACATTTCTTTAAATATGCCTCATAATTTGGTCATCCAAAGAAAAAAAAACAGAACACTTATAAGGATTCGTAACAGCTTTAACGTACTTCCCTAATCGGATTGCTTCTTTGACACCATTTACAGAAACTTTTTTTGTCGAATCCTCACAAGACTTGCCATTTAAAATTTCCATTTGCAACTGATAAGAATTAAGAATTTCTCCCATAAATTAAGTTCCATCCCTTAAAGTATTTTATCAACACAAACAAAATTAAAATTAGGTATCGCAAATATTTAAAAAGAGTTTTTCTTATATTTCTTCTTACCTATATAACATTATGTGTGATTGAAATGTTGGATTTAATCTTTAAAATAATTTAAATCCCTAAAATAATTTGTTATTGAAAATTATTTGAAATGATCCAAGTTAACGTATATGTTAATATTTGTGAATAATGTATATTTGAAAATGTGCGTAAATAAGTATGTAAAAATAATAAAAAATAAGTAGTT